>VNJV01008187.1:0-13185 GCA_008042635.1 Drosophila nikananu
GTTTTTTGTTAGCAAAAACTTCAAAGCCAAAAGCGAAAATCCCGAGTGCACACACACATGTGTATTATTTGGGTAAATATGCTTGACAAAATTCCTTAATTTACATGCTGAAAATTTGCCAGTCTCTCTATCTTTTTTTTCCACCCATTTTTATTGGATCTTTTTGCGGAGTGTGGATGCAAGTCAGTGAGTGAGTGAGTGAGTGTTTTAACAAATTGAAATGCATTGTGAGTGCCGTCGATGGTTCTCCCATGGTGTAATTTGTGTGCAGCTTTGGTTATTACTCGTGCTTATTGTTGTTGCAGGCACAACACGGCCCGACACAGCCTTTTGTGGCATCGATAAGCCCTTGGCATATCGCATTTTATTTGCCAGCCAGGCGGCAAAGCTGCAAGAAAAATGTTTGTTCATTTAAGATAAATTTATTGTTGTTGTCGATGCAAATTGCAACATTTATTGAATTGTTGCTGCTGTTATGACTGCCAGTGGCGATGCCGCGCTCGTAAATAGTTGTGCAAATAAATTGCGAGCGCAAATAAATCGCAGCTCGCAGGCGATAGCCGAGCGTTTATGACACTTTTGGGAGCAGCGGGTGGGGTTTTTATATATTTAATCGGGTTCATAAATTTTGGGGTAACTCTTTGATCTGCACCCGGAGAAAAACTCAGGAGTGTGGGCTTCCCTATGCGGTTTTATGGAAAAGTGTTCAGCTAACCATGTTCCTACGAGAAAATAAATAGTTAAGTTTATTGAGAAGTTCGCGGCTATTTTTATATTCTGAAGAAGAATATTTGTTAAATTCGTATTATCAAAATATTGTTTCGCTTACTTGTACCGTAAACTTCAATTCGCATTAAGCGTTAAAATATTAAAATTAAAATATAATACATTATTATTATATTAATTGATATATTATTACATAACAAGAGAGTGCGATTATGCTTATTATTTTTTACACCCTTATGTATTATTTTTTTCTAGTTGTAGTTGCTTATTTTAATCTGGTAATGGACTGTACTTTAAATAAAATAAATACTCCGAAAACTAAGCACACACATGTAATACTTTCCCATGAGCGTACTCACCATTCAGCGTAGCCAGGAGCAGGGCTCCAAGCAGGCGCAGCAGGCTCATCTTCAAATCCTTTCCAATTTACTTGTAATCCAGCGCCGAGCTGCTGGTCTAATGCCGCTCCCAGGGCTGTGAAATGAGACTGGGATTGAGTCGTCGCCGGAAACGCGTTTACATTGCCGCGATAAGAAGCGGAAGTACTCGGCTCAAGGAGGCGGGAGCAGCTGGAGCTGAAGGCTGAGCAGGAAGTCGGGCGGCAGGAGGCGACAGGATCCCTCCCGGATTCGGCTTCGGAGTCGGAGTCGCACTCGGATTCAGATTCGGGTTGAGAATATTTAGCGCAGGAAACACTCCGCCTTTTGGCTGCCAGTTTGCCGGGCTTTAAATGCGGCGCACCACCCGCTGGGTGTCGTTTCTGCCGGCTTTTCCCGCTGATTTTCCCCCCTGGCTTTCCTTTGTCTTGCCGGGGAATCCTGGTTTCATTGCTCCCCGTCGCTCAGTTGGCTGATGATATTTATGGCGCTGTTAGTTGCCCCTCCTGGCTGCTTGCATTTTATTGGGCAAATTAACGCCGTGGCTGCACTTTCACTGCTGCTCGAACCCGCGCGCCTTTAAGGAGATTGCATATTAAACCCGCTGGCACTCGGCACATGCATCATCTCCGGGCTGAGAGACTTTTGCTAGCTTACTTGTTATGAAATCCACGCTAAAGATTTATCGTTTCAGGTCTCCACTCTGCCGCTGGTGTTGTTGTTTTATGGCTTAATGGTTGCACTGCGAACGAAAAGTGACACGTAATTAAAAAATAATTATGATTGAACATCTAGGCATGTTTTTAAGGATATTTTTTTAATTCTTTGGATATCCCTGGGAAGTTTAAGAGGTTGTTATCGTTAATTCAATGCCCCTGTAATTTCTCCTTGTGTACACTGTTGCGTTCTCGGAATTCAGCGTCTCTCTCAAAGTTGCCCGACTTTCAGACGCAGGCTTTGGGCTGTTTAGCCTTGGCTTAGAGCCGAGACGGGCCTTGAGGAGAAGGTTGGAGGGGGAAGCTGCCATTCCCAGGATCCCGTATCCCACAATCCCAGCGCCCAGATCCCCAGTAACCGAGACACCCGTGACCCATGTGGCGTATATGTCATGCGGATTGTCTTTTGTGCCATGTGAGCGACCACGAAGCGAGCAAGTGCCAGCGGAAGGGTAAATCTCAGAGCAGGTGGCATTTTAAGGGTGATTCACACAGTTGTCTTAGGATTTATAAAATACAAATGAGAGGAATTTAAAAAAGTAAGATTAATACCTTTAATTTAAGCATTTATTTATAGATTGGTTTGATCCAACAATCGCTAGCAATGGCTCTTAGCAGTTGCTATATTATCGCTCCATTTTGCGTCAGGCTACCAGCACATTCATCTTGTGCCGTCTCATCGCTTCGGCTCCAGCACACAGGAATGCCAGCGATTCAAAACTCAATCTGTAATACACTGCCGGCTACTTGGTTCCATGGGCTTGGCCTCAGCCTGCGCCGTTTTCCCATGTCACTTTGGCCCCAGCATCGAGGCGGCGCACGCCAAACGTCTGACAAATCGACAGTTGTACGCTGCAGGCCCAGCCAAAGGACCCAAGGACCAGGTTCGAGATCCCGTTCTCCACGCCCCCTGCCTGAGCAAACCAAATCAAATTGGCCGCCAAACGTTGGCTGGCGTCAAAAGTCATCCATCAAGGATGTGGAGCAGGAGCAGGTCACCAGCGAATCAGGAGAGGAAGCGGTAAGGGGCGCATTCAACTTTGCATGAAATTGGCTGTGTTTAAGCCAGCGGCAATGGCAACAATGCCAGCTTGGACTTGGACTGAGTCTAGGACACTGCGAGGAATTGAAAATGGGACTCCCGCCGAATTTAATATTTCTGTAATACCACAATCGTTTTTTTGGTATTTTTCTGCCTATCGATAAAAAGTCTTAGTTGTTATAGCCCGGCCCTGGAAACAGCTGTTAGACGATGTGATAATAATTTCGGTTTTTTTTTGCACCCAAACACGTTCGACCCGTAAAAACTCTGTTTTTCTGAATAGAAATTTATGTGAAAGGCTTTTGGCAGAGATGTCCTTCACGCCTAACGCCGAAGTCCTGCAGGAAGCTTCTCAGGCACCGCACCAGAAGCCTCAGTTGTTCGACAATGCTGATCTAGACCGTATGGCCATGCAGTTCGTGGGCAATATGCAGCGCTACCGGGAGAACATCGTAATCCCCTCGAGCAACGGCCCGGTGAAGATCAAGACCAATGAAGAGAAGCTCATCGAATCGGGAGTGGAGAGCTGTGGCTTCAAGTGCGCCATGGCCTGTGTTATGGGTGTGTTTTGGACTGACCAAATCCGTAGTTATTTAATCATATTGTAATGTATTTTCTTTGCAGGCTATGGTCTCGGTGCTGCCTTGGGGCTGTTTAGTGCCTCCGTCAATCCCAGCATGGCAGATCCCTTTGCCAATACAAAGAAGCAGACGGCCCGCGAGGTCTTCCGGGAGATGCGCGGCACCACCCACTCCTACGCCAAGAATTTTGCCCTGATCGGAATGATGTTTTCCGCCGTAGAGTGCACGATCGAGAGTGTGAGTTAAGGACCTTCTCATATATATATAAATCAGTAGTCTTAAAAAGTCTAACAATAATTTCGAATTTGAGATATTCATGAAAATTAATGATATTTTAAAGCTTCCTTACAATTACTTTGAAAAATTAAGACACTCTTTATCATTACAAATTATGTATATTTTACACATTGTCTTACCTTTTTTCTGTGTTACTTATTTAAGCATTAAACATATTTTAACGTAATTTTTTCTCTGTTTTGATCACACAGCATCGAGCTGTCACGGACTGGAAGAATGGCACCATAGCTGGAGGCATCACCGGTGGACTAATTGGTCTGCGAGCTGGCATCAAGGCGGGCATCATTGGAGGACTGGGATTCGCCGCCTTCTCCACGGCCATTGACTACTATATGCATTCTAGATAGGATCCGTTTTTCTTTCAGTTATAAATGTTTGTCTTTAACCAATGCGTTCTGGGTCCCCCCCATGTGTCTTTGGTGTTTGTAAAGGCCGCGCTGTGGAGGAAATGGCTGGATCACGACTCGATTTCCGTTTGGAGCCATGACATTTAAAGGGAGAAGTGCAGCTGCCAGCCATTAATATTGCCCCCATCAGAAAGCACTGTGTGGCATAAACAATGTGCCGCAGTTTGGATTTCAAATTCGGCCACTGAGCCCCCGACCGGTTTATTTGCTTCGAGGGGGAACGGGCGGGAGATCTGTGTCCATTTTGTGGGAATGGGAATGGGAACGGGAACGGGAATCTCGATCCAGCAGCAAATATCCAGTTTCGGCTTGTGTTCGTTCGTTCAGTTCGATTCGAGCGGCGGGCAGGTAGACATCGTTTGTTCGCTGCTTCTTCGGAGAATTTCCGCTTTCGGTTTCGGTCTCAGCCTTCTCGCGTGGTCCCCGAGACGAGGATGAGCATCATTGTGGCGGCAGCTGGAAAAGTGCAACAACAGTAGTAACATCCGCCGCCGCAGCAGAATCATTAACATCATCCGTAACCGCAGCCACACAAAAACGGGTTTCATTTTGCAGTCGGTGCTGGGTTGTTGCATGTGCGGTTGGGTCGCGTGCAGTTCACGGAATATGCAAAAGGCCTTAATCATTAAATTAAACACAGACTAACGACTAGTAAGCACATGAAGGAACCCCAAACCGCGCGCCACGGTCTGACTCTCGGATCCCCATGCTTGCGGCTTGTTGAAAGAAATCCAATTGTTGGAGAGGCGATGGAGATCAAATCTCTGGCGAGTGGAAGATGTACGGTGGATACATGTTAGGGTTCAAGCTATATTGAATATATAATGTTGAAAATGTTTTGTATTATTTTTTCATAAAGAAAAGATTTTCGTAGGCCTAAATACTATCCTTTTAAGGCTTTAATTTTGTTTTAAAATCGTTATTTTTTTATTTTAACTTTTTTTTTTATAATTTTTAAAGACGATCAAGAATTTTTAAAAGCTTTACAAGTCTTTAATTTACGAATTTTCATTTTCTTGCCAAACTGTCAAACTGTATCCACTGTACATCAACAACGGCGCAATCGTGACTCACAAGTGTCTGGGCAATGTTGGTCTGGTGTGGCTGTGGTCCGTCGCCTTCGTCGTCTGTCCGCTTGTTTATGCAACCAATTCCAGGCCACAAAACATCTCTTGTTTGCCTTTCTCATCGACGGCAGCTGCGAACAGCTCAATTCTCCATCCTCGCCCTTCTCAAGCGGAGAGGAGGGGCAAGTTCAATGAAACCAAGTGACACTTGCAATAATAATTGCGATCGCATCTAATTGGATCCGATCTACCCCTCGTTGCCCCGGCAAGTGAATCAAAAGTGTTCGGGAGAGAATCAGCAGGTCCCTCGACTGAGTCAACGTTTCTTTCGGCTTCCAACGCCATTTGCCAGTTGCCACATCAAGAGACAAAGCAATATTATCTTATCTGAAAACAATCATCTGCAGGCTTTAATACACTACAGCCTTACTTCTTTAAAGAAAACGAATTAAAAACAAAAACAAGAAATGATAAAACATTTTGCATCTTTACAGTCTTAATTTTTTAAAGAAAACTCATTAAAAAACATATTTTTTAAAGATGTAATATAAATGTATCTATAGATAAACAAGAATTTACAAGGATGTCTTGTAGCAGTATAAGGTTCTTAAAAATCTCCGTTTTAAATTTGATTGTTTAATGAGAATCACCCTTTAAAAGTTAAAGGGATCTTTATATCCTAATGTTTGCCAATTCATTAATCTTTAATTTTTTATTGTCATTAATCATATTTATCTTATATATTTCAACAAATTAAAATGCATTTCTCTTTTACAATCAAGATCTTTTCAAATTATACAAAGAAATAATTTCCACCTTGTGAAGAACGACAGTATTTCGTTTTCTCTGTTTAAAGAGCTATGTGCAATAGCTGCCGTTCAAGAGGTTCAGGTGGCAAAGAAAGCCAGTAAAGACACATAGACGACCTTGCGGAAAAGAGATCGGAGAGACCGAAAAACAGTAGACTCGGGGAGCCGATGACTCAATTAGAATTCACTTTTACTTTAATGATCGTTCCCAGATAACAAAGTCCACGGCGACGCTGGGAGAACCGCGAGAGAGTGAGAATTGCAAAGAGAGACGCTCTCTCTGTCAGTCCGCCGATATCTAATCAAAAACAAAATAATGCCAACGGCCTATGGCGGCTTGATTCATTAATTTAGTTCCATTTTCCGAAGCAAGCGGTGTGAGCCGCTCAGTGCTGCGCTAAAAAATAACAATAATAAAGAAAACCGAGCTAAAAACAATAAAAAACCGAAGAAAACAAAAAACAACCTAGGCTAAACACAAAGTGCACTTCAAAGAAACACGGCAACGGATACAGATAAAGTTACTTTCCGAACACGAGGCGGTTAGAACAGAGAAAAAACAGAAACCGATACTGCAACTACCATGAAGTACAAACTTTTGCTGTTGGTGAGTAAAAAGTATATATTTCAGCCTTTCCAAAACATTATCGTTATCTTATCGCACATACTTTTGGGCCCAGATAGTGCTGGGACCCGGGATCAGTAGGGAGTGTGTGTTCAATATTGTTTCCCCCATTGAACCACTGGAGAGTGTGTGGGGAGACCTTTTTATTATGGTGACCTCCTTCTGGACACGCAATTTCTGGCCGAAAATATCAGTAGGATGTCATAGGTTATCGGCGATCTCTATGAGTCAATCAAAGTGAGTCATCTTTGATTTTGAATAGAGCATTTTCAATCATATTTCAATCCCCTCCGTTTGATTTTTCCTTCAGATTAGAAAAAATAAATTATGAAAATTTTTCAGAATAAAATTTATTTGAAATCCATGAAAATGATTCAAAAAAGTGAAAAAGGTTGTAAAAGGCTAGTCCAGCATTTATTTTGTCTCTGTTGGCTAGCCGAACTTGAGATCCTGCTACTTGATATAATATTCCTTAAAGTGGACAGCGTGGAAGAAACAACAGAGGACAGGCCAACGTAACCTCGTTATAATCAGCTTTTAATGGTCCAGGAAAATAAAATGGCTCATTAAAAAAAAACACGAATCAGACAGATTTTCCCCTGTAATGTTAAATGGTCTCCATATGAATTTTCACAGAGTGAAAATGTACATATGTACAATCATTGCTTTCCATACTCAGCTTTCAGGCAAGGTTGGCGTCACCGATCTTTAAAATGTCTGTTTCTGTCTGAACACTTATAACATACTTCTGGTTAATCGTGGCATATGGGAAAATGCTCGAAGTCGTTATCAGATTACCCTAGCCGTGAAAAGTCAATGCAATAAAAAACTCATCAAACCATAGACACGTGCGAAATACTCAGGTTGGTTTTCCGGGAAGAGTTTGCTTGAAATAATGCATTAGTCAGCGCATTCTCTTTAGGTCTTTGTTTATATATTTTTGTTATTTGTTTTACTACCCAAAACAACCAAAGAAGTCCATAAAACACAGAAAAATGGCAATAACCTTGCGGTGTAATTAGGAATTAATGCCCTTTTCAGATAATACATATGTACATATGTATCTAGATTATAATCAGAAATTGAGTCCGGAGTTTCTGATTATTATAAAAACATCAAAACAAATACCTTTATGCTTGTTTTATTCCAATCAATTTAAGCAATGTATTGTTTAGTTTATTAATTTAATTTAAACTTTTTTTTTAGATTTTTTTATTGACTATTAACTATTAAATTTCATGTATGTAGTTAATATGGATTTCCGTGTCTTTTCAAGCAATAATCAATTGAAATTTCTGTTATCTACAGCTCCTTGCCGGGATGTCACTCTTCCTGGCCACAGGAGTCCACAGTCAGCATGAGGACATTCCATACCAGCCGGTGGCCAATATCTGCCAGACGTGCATGTGCCTGAGCAGCCAGGACAGTGACCACCGGACGCACTTCAACCTGGACTGTTCTGTGAGGAACTTCGAGCACATTCTGGCCCGCTGGCCGGAGGAGTTTGGTAGCCAAGCGTTGGCAGGTGGAGCATCCACAGAGATCGTCGTCTCGTACTCGGGCAATCGGATCAAGTTGCTGCAACAGCTGCCGGCCACGAATGCCAGCCTGACGCTCTCCTGCCGGCACTGCGGCCTGCAGGACCTGCAGGCTGCGCTCTTCATGGATGCTCCCAATGTGGAGGCGCTGTACCTCAGTTGGAACGAACTGACCGACAATGTTCTGAGCCCGGGGCTCTTCAGGGGTCCCTGGAACAATACCAACTACGAGCCGATTGGTTTGAAGGATCTGGACTTGAGCCACAATAGGATAGCTCGGCTAGAACGTCTTCTCTTCGAACATACTCCGCACTTGGCCAAGTTGAGCCTGGCCTACAATAAGCTGAGTGTCCTGGATGCAGCCACGACGGCCGCTGTGGCATCGGTGATCACATTACAGCGTCTGGATCTCTCCCACAATGGTATGATGTCCCTGCCAGAAGAGCTTTTCCCAAAGCTGATCAGTCTGCGAATCCTCGATGTCTCCGGCAATGAGTTTACAGTGGTTCCTGCGAGTCTCCAGCAACTGGGCAAGTCTCTGGTCCATCTGAATCTGGCGGGGAATCCGTTTCCTAGCTTGAAGGAGAACAGTTTCCAAGGTTTGGTGGCCCTAAAACGTTTAAACATCAGCAGTTTGCCTGCGTTGCGAAGCGTGGAAAAGGGGGCTTTGATTCTACCAGCCATGGAGCAGCTGGACTGCTCCAGGAATCCCAAACTGGAGAACCTGGAGCTGGCTGACTTGCTAAGCAGTCGTAATTTGTCGCAGTTGGACTTGTCGCGGAATGCTTTGACCACTTTGGTCCTGAAGGAAAGTAATAACAGTCTCTCAGCCAGCAGCAACAGTACCGTGAGCCACGAGGGAATCCAAGAGCCCTGGCCACGTCTTCGCCGTCTGAGTATCTCCGGCAATCCCTGGTACTGCAGCTGCGAACTCTTTAAGGCTCTGGAGCTGTCCGGCCTCTCCCACATCGAACGGGAAGTAGATGGAACTGAGGCCCGTTGCGACACTCCCTATCTTCTGGCTGGAGCTCCGCTCTCCAACCTGACAGCCGACAAAATCTGCAACATGGTGATACCCAAGAAATACCGTGCCGTAGACGAGGAGCCGCCCCGATTCCTGCGCCGTCGATACATAATACTCACCGCCATAATTGCCAGCGTGGTGCTGGTGATCGGCCTGGTCATCGGTTTCATTGTGGTCTGCGTGCGCCGGCGGCTCAAGGGCAGCGATTATGGAGTGCAGCCCATCCGCTACACCAGCGTAAGGGGCAGCAATTTGTCACAGTTTTCGAATTTGCAACCCGCCTCGGTGGCCAGTAAATTTAATAATGCCCATGCCGGTGTCAGCAATGGTGCAACGACAGGAGCTGCCAACGCCTGATGGGAATTGTAGCTGGACTCCCAGTTCCAGTTCCAAGCTAGCAGCACAAGTTTCGAGCCAAAGATGTGTCCACGAAAGTGTTCCAGCCACTTGCAAGCAAATCCCAACCGAAAAAAAGACTTTCTGTGCGAGCTATCACTGTATATAATTAGTTATCCCATTAAAGGAGTTGATCCTCCTTCCACACGATTCCTAATCCGCGAAGAAATGCCTAACCCCATAGTATTTAGTGATGCCATCGATGTTTGTGTATTGTACTTAAGTTTCGAGCATATTAGTTTGTAATAAAAACAGGATAAAATAACAAGTGTTTGTCTTTTATGTCGTTAGAAATGAGTCAAACTTTATTTGAGTTAAATGACAGAAAATAATCCTCATATGCGTTGGTCAACACACATGATTTGTTCTCCTCTTAAAAGTCGTTCAACTGAAAAGCTCACTCTATGAAAGACTTAAATGAGGTCTGATTAACCTGAGAGTTTGCCATTTGATTGATATGAAAGGTTAAACCTTTTACAAATAAACACTCATCAACCAGATGATTATATTTATCTACATAAAAACCTTTTTTTTATTAGCTTGCAACGAGTTAAAAGAACGAAGGCTGGAAAACACAGGAACAACCGAAAAGGCAGGATGTGGTTTTGGGCTTTGGGGCATCGAAGTGGTGGCGTCGATATGAGCGCTGAGCTTATCTGTCTCCAGGTGGCTAGATAAACGATATATGCTTAAACAGATAACTCCCAGAGCAAGGGAGATAGTACATAGGCATGTGACCAACGGAAAGAACAGCCGAATAGACTAGCATTCACTTTCGAGCAGCTCCTCCTCAGCAGCTAAAGCCGGTGGTGGAGGTAGCTTGAAGAGATTAATGGCCTGCTTCTGGGCCAGAAACTGACGCATCTCGGCAAAGTTATCGCGCTCCTTGTGCTGCTTGCTGCGTCGCTTTAAGGCCACTTCGTCGGCTGAATCCGAGTCCGAATTGGAGGCTGAGTCGTAGGTAGGCGAGGATGTTGTGTCGGCCAGTCGGTTGTCGTCCTGCTGCTGCTCAACATTTTCGATCTTGCCGAAGAGCTCATCGACATTGATGCCCTTGGAGGCGAGGACTTCGCGCTCTTTCTCCAACATTACTTGGCGAATGGGATCGATGCGATCCTTGAGTTGCTTCAGTACAGGCTTAAACTTTCCCTTCGTGATGCGCTTCTCGAAATTGAGGAG
The DNA here is from genome assembly GCA_008042635.1 of Drosophila nikananu. Classification (NCBI taxonomy): domain Eukaryota; kingdom Metazoa; phylum Arthropoda; class Insecta; order Diptera; family Drosophilidae; genus Drosophila; species Drosophila nikananu. The sequence goes on from VNJV01008187.1 coordinate 10,785, forward strand.
CTCCTTTTCGGGCGTTGGAAAGGGCGCATGCTGCTCTGCCTCAAACTGTTCCAGCTCCTCGTTCTCATCGTACATGTAGGCATAGAAATCATCCTTTTGCTGTGGTGCATCGACATTTTGAGAGAACTCCACTCTGAGAATGCTTTCAGGGAATTCCTCGTCCAAGTTCTCTTTGGGCCTTGCCGTCAATTCACCCTCCAAGTCCAGCTTACTGTGCAGAAACTTGTTATATACCAGCATTAGACGCTGGAAGTCGTCACAGCACACCGCCAGAGCGTTTTCAATGCCACGCATATTGCTGGCCACAGCCACCAGCTCCTTGGAATTGTTCCTTTTGGCCGCTTCCGTGGCCGTCAGCTGCTGGAGGGTTATATCCAGAGCCTGGCACTCCCCGGCCACGGCCACCATACAGGCGCTGAGCTTCAACGAGGAATGCTGCAGCACGGCAATGGGTCCACTGCGCTGCTGCTCCGCCTTTGTCGCGTTGAGTTCGGCCAACTCCAATTGCTTCCTATTCTGCATGGCCATGGCCAGTTTGCTGAAGTGCTGCTCCTCCTCCTGCACCAGCTGCCGCACCTGGCAGTCGATCTTGACGAGATCCTCGCTCAGCTGCGAGATCGATGGACGCGTGGTGATGGTAAGGGCCAGGCGCAATAGGTATTGCGACTGCACATAGGCGAAGATGTTGTGAAAATCCTAAAAAATTACATATGCAATTTCATTTGTAATCAGAATCTGTATCCGAATAAGTATTCCCTGATATGTACTCACCTTTATGTGCTTGGGACTATAGTCCGTCACATTGTTCTTGAAGTACTCGCACTCCCGCAGCTCCTCCATGGCTGCATAATAAGCTCCATACTTTGCCGGCAGGGGATAGTCCGTCTCCATTTTGCGTGTGGCATCGTACAGGATCTCTGTTACCTCCTTGGCGGCTGTTATGCAATCCCAGGCGCGCTCAATCTGTCGGGATCTGCAGGTAGGAAGGTATTAACTAGGTGCGAATCATCATTCCAAGCTACTTACTCTATCAGCTCCGCCTGCTTCATAATGATAATCTCTTGAAAGTACGTCATATTTCGGCGAATGCAGTTGCCGAACTCATCGATGGTCTTTACCAACTGCTCCAGCTTGCGCTCAACGATTTTGTTGCGGCAAACAAAGACGCTCTTCACTGCGCACAGAGCGGCAAAGGTGCCGCTGACCAGAATCGAGGGTATCATAGTGTATCGCACACTACGTGGAGTTATCAGATGCTCGATCACAGTGCCGCCCAGTATCAAGCAGGCATTCCGAGTGGTCAGCAATTGCCGGCTGGGATTCGCCGCCGCCTGCAACTCCTGAAGGCACTGCTCCAGTGCCTCCACATGGTCCACCAGCAGTCGCTTGGAGTAAAGGATCTTCTCGAGCAGCCTGTCCTGGATTACCTGTTTCGTGTTATGCACATTAATCGAGGTGTCTTATTTATTTATAGCCCCTGTTTTACGACACGGCACTCACCTGCTTTTGCTTCAGGTCGTCCCCCAGTTTTCGCAGCTCAAAACGTTGCTGTAAATATAATTACCGTTAACAATATCACCTCATTTGTTAACTTTTACCTACCCTGAGCCCTTGCATTTTGTTTCGCTCTTTTGTTTTCAGTTTGGGTTTCGCTGCATTTTACACAAATGTGCGAACTAGAGCTGGGAAAAAGTCGATGTCAACATCGATTACTCAATTCTTTCTACAAAAAAAAAACAGTTGGTAAATATAATTTGAATTTTATTATTTTGTTATTGAAAATTTATTGTTCTTTATTTTATTTCTAAAAATGTATTTCGTATTTTTCTATTGGATCTCATTGAATTTAAAAATAAATTATTCTGTTAATCGAGGTAAAACTATGCGTAGAAAACCGTTGTTTTTACATGTCTAGAACGATACCTCAACGGCTATCGATATGTCTTGGAGCTGAGGAAAATTCGACATCTAGCAGTAAAGACAAAACAAGCGTGTAATATAAGCTTTCGATAAATATGGCTATTTTGCTATCTCTAAATGATCTATCGGCGCCTACAAATGTCAATTTATCGATTTTTCAAACAAATTCTAACAACTTTATATACATACATGTAGAATCGATTAAAAGCTGGCTTCATTTTAAAGTACAGTAGAATCCGGTTATAACGACTCCGCTTATAGCGTCCGACCGGTTATTACGTCGAAAACTTGATGGCTTGGTTGGTCCCTATACAAACTTATATGAAAGGGCCTCCGCTTAGTACGTCTCCGCTTTTAGCGACGAACCGCTTATACCGACGAGATTTTTGACAATTCAACCGGTTATTGCGACGTGCCGGGAAAAAATACAGCGAAATAATGCCAAAAAATTTAAACTACAACCGACGGTGTCACCTACATC
>VNJV01008193.1:0-15388 GCA_008042635.1 Drosophila nikananu
GAGGCTCCGAAAATGGAGTTTCCAATGAAATGTGAAGATGAATTAAAAAAAATTGAAGAAAAAATTGGCGAGACTCCATCGAACTATGTAAGTACATTTTTGAATAAATTTGTATGTTTTAAATTTAATATAAAAGTTTTCTTGTAGATCGAAGCATTTCGGAAGATGGTGGGCCCTGAAGGCCTAGCAAAAAACGTAGAACGGTTTTTCGACAGGGAGCTCATCATGGTGATGAATTATGCAGGAGGCCCTGGTAAAATAGGGCTACAAAGTTTCTCAAACCTAAATAACGCATTGTTTGGTACGTATTAAATATTTTAAAGTCACATTGATATAAATTATAACTAATGTTTTTCTGTTTTATTTTTTGAAGCATCACGGACCGTGGGTAGAAATTTTAAGGACTACATTAAGACGGTGCGCGAGGCCTTTGCAAAGGCCAAAAATCGTTACTAAGGCCAACAAAATTAGGTTAAGCACTGAATAGCGATATATTATTATTCCTCTTTTTTATTTAGTATTATTATTATCATAGTTTTATTTTAGACATAGTTTTGTTTTTAATTTAAGTTTATATTTTAAAACAGTTCCTTATAGTTTATAACAAATATAAAAAATTAAATATAAAAACGAAATTTCTGAATTTTTGATTTCCTCATATATCCTGTTTCTCATGCTCTCTGGAGAGCATGTACTTCACATTGAGCGCTCGGCATTAATTTCATGGTGAGCGCTCTGTAAAATGTAAAATGTAAATGTAAAATGTAAATTTCGTGGTGAGTGCTCACGGTGAATTTCGTAGTGAACGTTCAGGGTGAATATCATGGTGAGCCGAGCAGCGACGGTGGCACCAAAAATTACCCCACAGAGCGCTCACGTTGAATTTCGTGGTGAGCCGAGCAGCGGCGTTGGCATCATGAATTACCCCGCTCACGCGCTAATAAATGCGAATGAACCTTTTACATGAACGGTGGGTCCAACCCCCATGAACGCTTCGGTACGAAAATCACATAGATCGCATGTGGCCAAGTCCCACTGTGTGGGATTCCTTTCAAAAACCCCCTAAACTTTCCCCCTAAAAATTCTTCCCCCCGAAAATTTCCCCTAGGGAGCCAAAAAAACCCTAAATATAGGGGGAAAACCCCTGATCTGGGAACACTGTTAGAGGTGCAGAAAACATCGATGGAAACATCGATACATCGATGTTTTGTATTATAAATTAAAATGTACCATAAAATGTGTATTAAAAATAAATAACAAAAATTATTTCAGTTAACAAACAAAAACATAAATTCATAAGATCATCAATCTTAATCTTATTCATTCATAATTTTTATTGACAAACAACAGCTTTTCGACCACGTTTCGCTTAAGGCGGGTACGTCGATCGGAAATAATCTGTCCAGCTTTGCTGACAATCTGATTCGCCGGCACACACAAATATTTCCAAATCGAAAATATAGTTGCAAATAACAAAATATTAAACATTATAATAGGTAAAATTAAACAACTTTTTTGAAAAACATCGTCGATGTATTGGCGATACATCGAGAAAACATCGATGTTTTTATTCAAACATCGAAAAACATCGATGTGTCCATACATCGATGTTTCTGCACCTCTAAACACTGTGCAGCCCTCTACTTCATATTAGTAAGCGCTCATTAGAGCTGGGAAACTATCGATAGTGACGCCATTCAACATTTTCGATGTTTTGACAGCGAAAACTCGATACTATCGATAGCATCGTTTTTTGTACGTAATTTAAAAAGTAAAAGTATTAGCAATTTTAAATGTTTTTCTCATAGTTTATATATTTAATTATAAGAAAACAAACTAAATGGAAGACCAACTTCGTAATGTAATGGGTAAAAAAAAAAAATTAAAATTAAGAATTAGAGTCATATCTTCTCATATTTCGTATATTTAATAATAATAATAATAATATAACAAACTGAAAGGGAAAATCAACTTCATAAAGTATATTCATAGTCATATGTTCTCATATTCTAAATTATAAATAATGTAACAAAATAAAAGGGGAGATCAACTTCATATAGAAATTATAGTCAAATGTTTTGAATTCAAAAATAAGGAAAACAATTATTCAATCAATGAATTTCCTTGCAAAAATAGCAGTACGTCGGCATTGTTTGCCTTAAGGAAAGCTCTTCGGTTACTAATAACTAGTCCAGCCTTGCTGATCATACTAGGGTTCTTGATAATATATCAAAATATCAATATATCGATATTTTTTCTGAAAATGATATATTTATATAGTGATATTTTTTTTGCCCAAATATTGGTATTGCGATATTTAAAAAAAAATATTTTTTTGATATTTTCCCTTCGGAATGGAAAGGCCACAAGTCTACAATAACTAATAACTCCGGGTAGCTCAGTGCCGTCAGAGAAGTTAGCGTCCGCAATAAAATGTGTAGTGTGCGACGCACGAAGCCGGATGACGGACAAACATATAACTCAACGAGTGTTTTTTAAATCCCTTAATTCTAAGTTCTGGAATAAATATATAAAATGTATTATTATCTGTATCCGTATTATTATCATTATTATCTGATTTGAAATCAAAGAATTTAAATATAAAAATTAAGTTAATAAGAAACTTTTATATTTTAATTGTGGGGAAAAAAAATTTATTTGAAAAAAAAATCAAATATATCGATATTTTTGTGTGATATTTTAAATATTATCATCATTTTGTTTTGATACAAAAAATATCATCGATAGGATATTTTTTTAATATCACAACATCCCTAGAACAGTCATCCCTAGATTAGTCAGAAGTTTGCAACGCAGTGAAGGAGACATTTCCGACCCTGTAAAGTATATATATTCTTGATCAGCATCAACAGCCGAGTCGATCTAGCCATTGATGTCTGTCCGTTTCTACCCAAACTAGTCCCTAAGTTTTGAAGCTATCTGGATGAAACTTTGCAAATATGCTCTCACCGATATATTTTTCGGAACGAGCCGGATCGGACGACTATATCATATAGCTATATAGGAAAGATCGGTAAATTATAATGAAAAAAGTTATAACTTAGCCAATTTTTACAATATTTGAATAAAATTTGTATTATTCTTGAATTTCTGGTTTAATTTGATCAAAATCGGACAACTATATCATATAGCTGTCATAGGACCGATCAGAAAATTTTGAGGAAAAAATTTAACTAAGGCAATTTTCCACATATTTTCTTAAAATTTGAGACATCGACACTATGTATTATTCCAGAATTTCGGTTTTAATTTTATTCAAATCTCCTTCACTGCGTTGCAAACTTCTGACAAAATTATAATACCCTGCAATGGTATAAAAAACAAGTAAGAAAGCTACAGTCGTTCGTGAACGACTGTTATATACCATGTACCAAAATATATCGCCGCTTTTGCCTATTGCGACTTTTGCCTATTAGAGAAATTTAAACAAACTCGCTCTTTGCAAAACCACCACCGTCTCATGCACTTGCGTGTGCAAGACAGAGATAGAGATAACCCCTCTCTCTTTTTTGCGCACGGGAGTTAGTTTCTTGCGCTCATCAGTTTTGTTGTTGTTTTTTTGAATGCTCCAGTTGCTAGCTGCCAAATAGATAGCTCACTGATAAGTAAATAATTTTAGTGTTTTTCACCCGATCTTTACCAGATTTTCGGTATTGATACATGTTCTACATATGCATGCCTATGCACAAAAAGAAAGATCTATGGTAATATTTGTGGCTGCAAAACGTTGTTATTGATTTGCGGGGGAGTGGGAGGGACATTTTTAAATCGGAAACAAACTTGAACTGCGTGCAAAACATTCCGACCTACATACCGAGTTTGGTCTGGTACCGAAGAACTAGTGAGATGATTCTAAGGTGGGCTAGCTGAAGCCACCGGACGGGTCGCAGGTGGCGGATAGCGCATGGCCTCCTGTGGAGGTTAGCTGCGAATAGCGGTTTGTCGTGAATAAGCAGTCCCGGACAACAGCGGGTACCACACCGTTGTAGTACCGACAAGGCGCTTGTCTGACCGTCTTTAACACATAGTCTTACACACATCCTAGACGTGTTCCTATCCCCAACATCTCACAAAGGGCAGTGGTTACGTTCTGAGGCAAGGGTGCCACCTCACTCCCCTAAGCCAAGGTGTTATGCGTTTCCGTGCCCATTGGCTGGTTTGCAGTCAGGGGTAACCGACTGTATTTGGACGGAGTGCCTGGCACTGTCCCGGCGGCTGTCCCGCAGGCGAGCGGTGCCAGCAGGAGAGACGCTGCAACACCCTCTTCCGTTAGGTCGAGGCAGCAAGAAAAGAAGCAGTCTGTCCCAGTGGCAGGTCTACCCGGAGGAGCCGGAGATCCCCTGAGGCAAGGCCTCAGCGGAGCCGGCCGAAAGTGGTACCTCCGGTACCTCGAGCGTGGCTTGAGATCGGAGGAGGCCCGAAAGAGAGTGCTGGAGCACCGAACGGCCAGGCCGTTGCAGGGACGAAGGTGTCCCCAGTGGAGAGAGTCGGCGGCCAGGCCGTTGCGGGGAGGAAGAGGCTGCTGCAACACACGTCGCCGCTTGACCTCCCCAAGACCGAGCCCAAAAGGCCCAAGAGAAGGAACGCCGCAGCGCTGGAGGGCTCAAGGACCTCGCAAGCCGTGAAGCGTCCGAAGGCGGCCTCGTACGCCAGTGTAGCCAAGGGCACGAACCTTGCAATACTAGCGGGGGACTACCCGAGGAGGCTCCTCACGAAGGATGAGCTGTCGGCGGTGGAGCAGGCCCTCGTCGAAGAAATGAAGAAGGGCTGGACCGCGGCTCTAAACTTTAACGGCATCCAGTTCCGTGATGGTCTACTTTTAGTGGACTGCATGGACAGCGATGCCAAGAAGTGGCTGGAGCTGACGGTCCCCAGCATCAGCACCAAGGTGGGTGTGCAGCTCCGCACCTGCCTGCAGGATGACTTGCCGGCGATGAACATCGTCACAGTCTACCTGCCCCGTACGGCTGGTGAGACGATGGAGAAGACCCTTGGGCTGCTTATTGAGCAGAACAAGGGCCGTCTCACCCTTCTCAGACCTGGCGGGTCATCCGGCAGCTGGAGTCCAAGGGCGGCAAGGTGCTGATGCTCGGCCTGGATGAGGAGGCGCTTTCACTCCTTAAAAAGCGTGACATTCTGGTGAGCTACAGGTTCGGCCAGCTCAAATGGACTTAGCTGCAGTGGAGGCCGAGTTGGACTCGGTCTCGCTACAGGGGCTGGACCTGACGCGCCTGCACATGGGCGGCAAGGAGGAGCTTACCAGCAACGAGGAGCCATCCGATGATGCAGTCAGAGGCCTATCTGACGCTCTCGGAGGGTGAAGAAGAGCTCTAAGGATGGGGGTCACCAGCGTGGCACAGATCAACCTGCATCACTCGAAGGCAGCCTCGGCTGTCATCGGCAGGTTGGTCTCCAGGTCGGACCTGGGGCTGGTGCTCATCCAGGAGCCTTGGGTCGCCAGAGGCAGGATCTGCGGCCTAAGTAAAGTGAGTATGCAAAATATTGCAGATGTAAGGGAGGCAGCACCGAGAGCTTGCATCTTGGTGCGAAAGGATATTAACTTTCTATGTCTCTCTAAATTTCTCAACAGAGATCTAGTAGCGGTGATGATCACTAGCGAGCACGGGAGTATTGTGGTGGCGTCGGCATACTTCCCAGGAGACGTGACGGATGCCCCCCCACCAGAGGTTCAGGATCTGGTGAAGCATTGCAGCAGCAAAAGGCTACCCCTACTACTGGGGTGTGATGCCAATGCGCACAATGTGGCATGGGGCAGCACGGACAACAACGGTAGAGGTGAGTGTTTACTAGACTATCTTGTATCTAGGGATCTCACTGTTTTCAACGTGGGGGCTGAACCCACTTTCATTACTAAGACCAGGGCTGAAGTTCTGGACATCATTTTCGGCAACGAGGGGGCTCCTGGTTGATTCACAACTGGAAGGTCTCCTCTGAACCGTCAATGTCGGATCACAGGATCATCCTGTTCGACATTCATAGGAACCTCAGCTTCAGCAGGGTTATCAGGAATCCACGACGGACTGACTGCTCAGCTTATCAGTCCTGTCTAGGATTAAATCTGAGCAGGCTGAACTAGAGTAAAAGAGTATCCTCTCCGGAAGACCTTGAGCAACTCTCAAGAGAAGTAGGTGAGACAATCTTGGATGCATATCATGCAAGCTGTCCCGAAAAATCCATAGAGTCCGGTTGGGACAATCCCTGGTGGAATAGGAAACTAGGGCTACTTCGTGCAGAAGTCAGAAAGCTGTTTAACACAGCCAAAAAGAACAGCGCCAATTGGGAAGTATACACCAAAAAGCTGACAGAATATAACAAAGAAATCTGGTACAGTAAGCGTGCTCCCTTTCGGAAATTTTGTTCCACTATAGAGCAAGCAGCACCTGCGGCCAGAATGTTTAAGGCAATCTCAAAAGGCAAAGTACTTTCTGAACTTAGTCTGAAAAGGGCAGATGGATAATTCACTGAGGATGAGGAGGAGAAGGCGGAACTTCTCCTGCAAACTCACTTCCCTCTGTGCAGAACCATCTTCAATGTAGACAACAGCTACGAGAGGATCCCCAAGGGGAGACCCAACTGGAGCCTGGCTGCAGCGATCGTAACTGATCAGAAGATTAGGTGGGTACATTCCTAGGGCATGGAGAACGGCTAGGGTGATCTTTATCCCGAAGGTTGGGAAGAAAGACCCCTTTCATCCCAAATCCTTCAGGCCGATCAGCCTAACCTCCTTCCTGCTGAAAACCCTTGAGAAGATTGTGGACAACCACATCAGAAACTCGCACCTGGTGCGAAGTCCCCTGCATGCGCACCAGCATGCTTACAGAGAAGGAAAGTCCACCGAACCGGCTCTTTTGAGCCTGGTTGTCAGTCTTCAGCGCTCTGTAAAGGCCAAAGGGGTGGCTCTTGTGCATTTATGGACATAGAAGGTGCTTTTTTACAACACAGCTCATGATGTTGTGGTAAGAGCACTCTGTAGAAGGGGAGTTGAGACGGGCCTCACGACCTGGCTGGGAAAACTCCTTGATAGCAGAATAGCGGAAGTCACTGTCAACAGAGTGACAGTTAGAGCTCAAACCACCAGAGGCTGTCCGCAGGGTGGTGTCCTATCACCATTACTCTGGAGCCCCTAATCTGTAAAGGCAATTTTGAGAGCACATTGTGCGACAGGATCACACTGGGCCTAAGACTTAGATTAGACTGGTGTAGAGACGTGGGGCTGAATATCAATCCAGCGAAAACCACAATTGCCGCCTTTACCAATCGCTACAAGCTGAAATCCATTCGGCCCATAGCCATTGGGGCACAGAGATACCGATCTCCACTGAAGTCAAATATCTGGGAGTCATCCTAGACAAGCGACTAATGTGCAGACAACATGTGGAACATGCTGTTCGCAAGGCCACTATGGCCTTAATGAGCTGTAGATCTCTTGCAGGGAAAAATTGGGGAGTATCCCCAAAGATCCTCTACGAGATCAGCTACGGGGCTGCGGTTTGGGCAAATCGCGCTCACCTTGATGTCACGAAAAGGCAACTGGGCAAACTCCAGAGACTTGCCTGCACGTGCATCTCGGGCGCTATGCGCACTTGCCCATCCACTGCTCTGGGTGTGCTGCTCGGGCTTCCACCATTGCACCTGCATATCAAGCACAGTGCGCGCAGATCTACCATGAGGATAACAGGGGCACGACTAGCCGACTCGGCTGCGACTGCAACAGACCTTCTATTAGAATATCCGCAGGATGTTCAATTAGCCAAGTTTAGCTTTGATAAGCTCTTCAAAACGGAGCTTAGCAATAAGTCGGAGTGGACCAGCATGTCTACCACCTACGATATGAAACCACATGCTATTAGGTGGTACACTAACAGAGGATGGTGCGGGTGCGGCGGTCTGCGGACCCCGACTCAAATATCACGAACCTCTAGGGAATTTCGCAAGTATCTTTCAAGCGGAAGTACACGCGATAGAGAGATGTGCTTCGTTCAACATTGAGCGTGGTTACAATCGGAGGGGCATAGCCATTTTCTCAGATAGTCAGGCAGCAATCAGACCACTCAGTGCACATAAGATAGTTTCCAGACTAGTATGGCAATGTATAGGAACACTCAATGAGTTGGGTGCGAAAAATAAAGTAACCATATATTGGGTGCCAGGGCATGCGGGGAACCCCGGCAATGAAGTGGCCTATATAATGGCTAGAAAGGGGGCGAGTACACCCTTTTACGGTCCGGAGCCCTTCTGTGGAATAGGGCCAGGAGTCATTAGCCAGAGCAGTCGTGTGGATCTCATGACTGCCTGCGAAGACTTCTGACTGTCATCGAAAGGGGCTAGGCAGAGTAAACGCCTGCTAGGTAGCTACAATAGCAAGAGCACCAAGGACTGTTTGGAGCTGAGCAATGGATCTCTCCGTATAGTCACGGGTTTCCTGACCGGGCACTGCAGATTACGCAAGCATCTGTACAATCTCAAGATAGGGGAGGACAGTCTTTGCAGGCTTTGCCTGGAAGGAGATGAGACTCCAGAACACCTACTTGAGGAGTGCCCAGCTATCAGTCGGTTGAGGATGGCCCATTTTGGGGGCCTTACACACACCACACAGGAAATGGGGGCTCTTCGACCAGGCGACATCATCGCATTTTTGCGATCGAGTGAACTGCTCGAGGAGCTATAGCTCATACACTAGGAAGAGGGCACAATAGACCATAGTGGTCGCAGTGCACAAACCTCTTTAAATATTATTATTATTATTACCTAGTTTGGTGGCTCTAGTTCTTATAGTTGTTGAGATCTAGGCGTTCATACAGACGGACAGACAGACATGGCTTTATCGACTTGGCTGTTGATGCTGATCAAGAATATATATACTTTATGGGGTCGGAAATGCTTCCTTCTGCCTGTTACATACATTTGCACAAAATTAATATACCTTTGTACCTACGGTACATGGTATAAAAATAACTGCTCGTTTACGTCGTTTACGTTCACGTACGTGAAATCAACCACTGTGCGGTGTGCCGATTTTATACGTAGCAACAATATCAGACCGGCCCTCAACAGTTAACTGTTTTGTTTTGGGCACTTTATTTAATAACTGTAATAGGTAAATGATTAAAAATCAAATTATTATTCAATGAATTAAATATATTAAAAGAAACGAACCGGCACTCCAAACAAAACCGAGTGCAAATAATTTTCATTTGTCTCTTGCTTTCGCATAAGATCAGTTATTTTTTCAATTCTTCTTTCGTCTTGCTCTGCGCTGGCTGCCCCCACTTGCTGCACAAGCAACTGTTTATGAACTATTCACAAAAATTCACTTTGTGAAAATAGTTTTGACCATGAATATATGCCTATATGGCGCAACTTTTCCTCCGAGTTACAAGAGCTCGGAGTCGAACTTTGGCCGACAACGGCAATACAAAAAAATTACACTGCAGACACTCGTTTTCTTTGGTCGCCCTGCTCGAACGCCCCGAATTGATCGGGAACCAACTTCTTTATTTATTTTTTTTTTATTTATTTAACCGACCGAGGGGCGCAACCGTGTGACGTACGGCACGAATCGCGTTTTAGATAAACGCGTAAGAAGGAAAATATAGGAAAGAATGAGGAAAGTAGTTTTCATGCAATATTACGAGCTAATTCTACTAGCAATACTGTTTTAAGACGAGGGAGGCTCTCAGTGCCCTCTATACTGTCAAAGAGGCGGTTGTAATCGGCACATAAGACCCTAAAGGGTTCATGTATCTCAAACTCCCTCCTACAGTAATTTATTGCTAAGGATAAAGGGATGTTAGTCGAGAAACGTGGAAGTTGAGCTGTCCTAGTAAGTATTAGCTTGTGAATTAGCTTGTGCGGAAAGACGACACCAAGCATTGTTCTACGGTTAACTATGGACGATGTCACCTTGGCGTTCACGGGAAAATTCCCGCAAACACTCCGTGACAGGATGAGCGAAACACTTCGGTTTCTGTCGGATTGGACTGCAAGGTCTGGTCTGGGAGTAAACCGAGCGAAGACCGAACTAAACCTTTTTACGAGGAAATACACAATCCCCAAAATTATACCCCCTAAACTCTGCGGGGTACCTCTCCCCCTTAAAAATCAGGCCAAGTATCTAGGTCTTATCCTGGACAGGAAGCTCGATTGGTCCCTTAATACATACGAAAGAGCCAAAAAGGCTACAACCGCGCTAATACCTGCCGCAAGGATATCGGGCTAAAATGGGGTATGACCCCGAAAATTGTCCGTTGGCTGTATATCGGCTATCATTCGCCCAATACTCCTCTACGGGGTGGCTATTTGGTGGCCAGATCTAAAACGGTCCACATGCCTGGGCACGTTTAGGAAAATCCAACGAATGGCTGAGATCTGTATGACAGGCGGCCTGCGCACGACTCTGGGAGACGCCTTGGACGTTCTCCTGGATATCCTCCCAATAGCAATAATGAGAGAGATGACCGCGTCACTCTCGGCACTAAGGCTGAAGGGTGCGGGCTTGTGGAGAAGATCGAGTTTCGGGCACACGAATCTCGTACTTGCTCCACACCTTATTGAGGGGAACACAGACTACTGTTTCCCGCTGAACACCCTACCACACCCCTCCAGGTTTACATCCCCGACAGAAAGGAATGGAAGGCTGCCTTGATGTCACTTGAAGCTATCTCTTTAAACTCGAAGACCATCAACTGCCGCAGATCTCTTCACGAGATGGCGGAGCAGTACGAACTCCACCTCATCTGGGTCCCAGGACATAAGGACATCGAGGGCAACTGCGTTGCCGATGAGCTGGCCCGGCAGAGTGCAACCTCCCCTCTTCAGCCGGAAAGGGAGTTAGTTGACATGCCCTTGACAACTCGCAGACTACTTTGTACGGAGTACTTCCACCTCCTCGTGGACAGTAAATGAGAAAATCTATTCTCCTGCCGCCACGAGGAAACCGTCTTTCTCCTCCTCTGCCACCGTCCAGCCCTAAGCAGACGGAGGCTGCAATACCTGTGCTTCTTCACCCCTGCGGATCTCGCCGAGCTAAGCGAGACATCACCGAGGCAAATAACCCGATTCATCCAAGGATCGGGTTGGTCCTCTCTAACTTAGATTGGTCATCGGCCCATGTGAACCTTTTACGGACGGGGGATCTAATCCTACGCGGCATCACAAGGGGCCTTCTTAGGCTCAAGTGGACGAACAGGCTGTCACCGCCTTAACCTAACCTAACCTAACTAGGGAAGGTAGGTTAATTAATAAAAGTCTACTAGAGTAAGACGGTCATCTCAGGTCGGCATCTCAGAGTAAGCCACGTAGAGCGAAAATCAGTTTTTTTGAATAAATTCAATGCGGTTAATATGAACTCCAATTTGAGGACTCCAAACGCAAGAACCATACTCCGAAATGGGACGAACTGTAACGAGCGGTTACTTATAAACGCATATACTGGGCTGGATGGATCGTCGAGATTCGAGCGCACGCGAGGTAGTGTCCGGCTGCGGCTCGTCGGCTAAGAGTGTGGTGTTCTTGCTCGATTCTCGGATTGCCTATATTAATATTAATTACGATATTCGCGTGCTACGACAAGCAACAAAAACCGGATAGAGAACAATACAACCATCTAAAATATTACCTAGAAAAGACTTCCCTAATCTCGCTGACTTTCACCTTTGCCCCCTTTGCTGTTATGGAAGCCATGGTTCGCCCTCCCTTCCTGCAGTCGCTCTTGCCTCAGCGCTTAATAGCCTGAGCGACCCTTTCTGCGTGCTACCCTAGATTACTACCAAAAACTAGCTGCGGCCAACTTAAAAACTTCTTTAATACATTATAATTTTATTCTTAAAGCTAAGAGAAAATAGGCTTGTTCATGTTCTTAAAGTTAAAACATAAAATATCATTAAACATAGAAATAAATGAAATACAAATAATAGTTACGCATTATGTGCATGAGCCGAAATGAAACACGAGAGAGAGAGAGAAAAATAACAAACAGCGAACAGCTCGGAGATCCAAACTCCATATATGGCATCCGCCAGTTTTCGGTCTTTATCTTTGCTCGTCGAGTCGAAAATATTATTTTTTTTCTTAACATTTGCCCATCTTACAAGACGAAGTTATAGTGTCCAGTGGGACGGGGTTACTGGCGCATTTTAAATCGCCGATGCATTTATTTTAGATTCAAATTTAATTCTTTTGTCAGAAGGGGAAAAATATGCAAACATCAAGGGCCGTTTAACTCACTCGCTTTCACCAACTTTCATCGACGAAAGCGCTTTCCTCGAGGCTAGCTGTGGAGGGATAAAAAAGATATAAGAGCCCCTTTTTTTTTCCATCTGCAAAAAAACTAAGTCTAACCACTGTCACTGGGAGTTGAATGCACTATATATCTTTATCGGATTTTTGACCGAAAACAGAAACAACATTAAGTAGTAGACGTCTTCTTGCTCGAACCCACAAATGAATTAGCAAATTAAAAAAAAAAACGGAATTATTAATCTTGCCACTAAATCGTCATGTTGGCTTTTCACCTATTTCTTCTCTTTCTCTCTCTGCACCTTGGATTAAATTTAAATTTTAAAATTAAGCAAAATTAAATTGAAAATAAAAAATAAAAAAAACTTTAGGCGCCAAGCCGCCAATGCGTTGCGGGAAAGCAAGCGTCACTTTCGCATATTCCTCTTTGAGGCGGGGAGCGTCGGATAGCAACCAAAAAAACTCGCTCCTCTCACGGATCATCTAGCCTTCTATCATTTTCCCTAGTGGCAACGCAGTATCTTTTATGAGCGACCCACAGATGACGCTGCAAAAGTATCTACTTATGCGAGCAAGCGCTACAAAACAAAAGAGAGTCTTCGTTACATAACGAGAATCGAACTCCTTTGACCACCTTTTGATAAATCCAAGCATGCCTTTGGCCTTGTTAACCATGGACGAAATATGTTCTGAAAACGAAAGCTTAGGATCTGGTCGGACACCTAGATCGTCAACACGAGCTATTCTTTCCAAGGCGCATTCATTAATAATATAAGTTGCATTCTGGGGAGTGACACGTGAAAATGACAGCAGTTTGCATTTGGAGATGTTGAGATGTAATGAGTTAGCTCGATACCATGCTTGAAAGTGGTTAAGATCCGATTGTAAGTCTGACTGGCATGAGCTGCCCTTATACTGCAAGCATAGTTTGACATCGTAAGCGTACATAAGTACCCTGAGTTGGTTAGAACTAGCGGAAGGTCATTGATAAACAATTTAAAAAGCAGTGAGCCAAGATCGCTGCCTTGTGGGACGCCAGATGTGACACTGAGGGAGTTGGATAGAGTATTTTTATTTTTTATATTTGAGTCCTGTCACTCAAATAACTCTGAAGCCAATTAAGGAGATCAAGTGGAAACCCTATTAAATCGAGCTTCCTTGGAAGAAGAAAGTGATTAACCGAGTCAAAAGCTTTACTAAAGTCCGTGTAAATCACAAATGAGGTAAGTTCCAGAAGATTTGTATTAGTCGATCTTCGACTCATAAATCCATGCTGACATGGAGAAAATACGGATCTGCATAACTGCTGCAAGTGAGGAGTGATTACATTCTCGAAGAGAGAGGAATAATAAATGATTCCTATCCTTCAACAACTATATTTTCGGATTATCGTACAAGTTTCACCACCAAATCAAAACCTAGTAACTGACAGAGTCAGTAGTGCACTCTTGGCGACTTCTGGTCTGCACTCTTGGAGCTGTGGACAAATAATATGACGGAATTCAGTGGAGTTCTGAGGAACTCCCACATGTACGGAAAGGGAAAATATAATAGAAATTGGGATCGAGGCTAAACGACCGCTTAGATGGGCCTCATTCAAGAATCGCATTATGGCGTTCTTATTAAACCGTTAAAATTCCTTTATTATACCATGTACCGTAGGTACAAAGGTATATTAATTTTGTGCAAATGTATGTAACAGGCAGAAGGAAGCATTTCCGACCCCATACAGTATATATATTCTTGATCAGCATCAACAGCCAAGTCGATATAGCCATGTCTGTCTGTCCGCCTGTCTGTCCGCAAAGAGCGAGTTTGTTTACATTTCTCTAATAGACAAAAGTCGCGATCAGCTGACTTTTGTTTATCGTTGTCAAAGACATGACAAAGGAGAAGCGTAAAAAGGATGAGAGATGTTTAGATAACTCTTATTTTAGAAATATTTAATCAACTCAAGTCGACTCGTAGGTCTCTTTTTGACCCCTTTGCAATTGCATTGGCCTCCGTTCACGAACGACTGTAGCTTTCTTACTTGTTTATAAATACAATTTTTTTTTTTATTGATATACAAAATAATTATTTATTGAGTGGTTCCAGAATGAACCTTTAGGCCTAAGTTTCTTGAACAGGTTGCTCCCAATGTCTTCAAATGTTTTAACAGATACCGTGATCCACTCTTTGGTGAGGAATTCTGGTGTATACTCGCTACTAAGTATTTGACACCCTCACGGCAAAACTCCAATAAAAATCCTACACATTATTGCTCCGGGTGCGCAAGAGCTCGCTATATTGGCAATCCCAATTCGCTTTTGCAAAGAACAAGACATCGCGGCCAAGGGCATCAATGGGGCAACAAGTTTTGCAGCTTCCTTGTAACTTAAATTGCTAATTTTCGGATCCGATCAGCTGTCAACAAAAAAAACGCTAAACGCAGTAGTTTCCGGAAATGAATTTTTAAATAAATAAAATAACACAGTGTAACAGTGATTTTGAACTTTTGAAGTGACCTAGTAGAGATTGTTAAGCAGGTCGAATATAACACAAAACCATGTTTGAAATTCTTCTAACATTTTATTTTATTTTTTTATGAAAATCGAATTAGTTATTTTTTTCCTGTAAGCTACTCCATTGAGCTATAAAAAACTGCAAGACTTTTTCAAATTGGTAAACCACTTTTCGAGCAGGAATTTTCCAAAGTGAAAAAGTGCAGAAAAACCGTTTTTTGACCATAACTCAAGATTTTGAGGGTGTTAGAAGAATTTCAAACATGGTTTTGTGTTATATTCGACCTGCTTAACAATCTCTACTGGGTCACTTCAAAAGTTCTTTTACTTATTCAAAATTTGTTACACTGTGTAATTTTTTTTCCTTCTCTACGTGATCTTACCAAACCCATTGCGAAGCCAGCGTAGCTTGGAATCTATGTATGTTATTGAAACTATTCACCACCGCAATTCGGAGTGGAGAAGGTTTTGATTAGGTTGTCATTGATTGTATTTACTTACAAGCGACTCATCAAAAGCACACAAATTTTAGTTTTTTTCTTTTACAGCAACATGGACTTCACAAGTAAGAAATCGCTGACGGACGACATGGCCTTCACTCCATA
>VNJV01008194.1:0-10662 GCA_008042635.1 Drosophila nikananu
CATAAGGTTAATGGACGCCCTCGGCTGTTTTTCGTATTTAAATATTTATGGTAAGTTTCCCACTTTGTCTGTAATTTCTATAAAGACCAAACCTTCTGGAAAAGGAATCGTTGTCTTATTCGTTTCTATAAGTCCTTAGGGACAAGCATCCTTGAAGGTTTTATCATCTTACAACAGAAGTGAGTCCCATCCCCATCCCCCAGTCACATAACCCGTGCCAAAAGGGTTGCCTTCCCCGCTCATGCCAGGCAGCCGCCGCCTTTCAATCGAATAATATTTCCATGCCGGAAGTCCTCCGGCCCTCCTTGCTGCCTCTCTCTGCTTCTCGTAGTTTTGAGTTTTTTACGTCGTTGTAATAAAACGAAAGGATTTATATTTCCTATTGTGCGACAGATGACACATCTTGTAATCGGCCTCTGGCTGCGCCTTCTGTCGGCCTCAACAGCTGACTTGGAAACAGGCTGATTTTTTGGGTTAAAAAGATGCCAAAATCGACTAATTCCGCAACACTTCTGTGCAGTTTCCCTTCCTCCACTGTTTTTTGGTTCTTTGTGCCTTTGTGAGTGGACCTGCCTCCGGTGTCGCATTTCGCGGAAGCACCCGTCGCTGCGGTGGGCCGGCCGTGCTGACTCATCTTGAGCGTTTATCCTTTTTATGAGTCGGCAGTTGCGGCTTAAGCCCTTTGAGCTGGCCCGGCTTAGCTACCACAAATGTCACGTAAAGTGGGCAGTGGCCGTCGCGCCGCCGGCTCAAAGACCATTAATTTGGGACTTATGCCACATAAGGATATTAGCATTTTGGCAAGGATGCTCAATGTCTCTGTTTGGCCACTGGCGACAGTTGAGATCCCTTGGCCAACATCTATATTTGAACGATTGCACTTGGAAAAGGGAAGGTGTCTGAAAGGGTCTGAAGAAGTAAGAAAGGGGATTAGTAATTGCTCAAAAGAGTTCTGTTGACTGCACATTAATATCTTAATCGAGAAGTTCCTGCAGTTATATCTTAGATCTTTACTCGGGCACAAACGCTTTCAGTATTTTAGGAGAATAGGTTTCAGGTTCTTAATTTATAAACGGATTTAAATATAATATATATTTATATATAATATATATACGACTTAGGTAAAACTATTCCATTGAAAATTATAAAAAATATACAGAAAGAAGAACTTATAAGACTTTATTATCAAAGATATTTTTAGTTGTAGAATAAACGTGTGTTATGAAATCTTGTATAGTCTTGTGAAATTATAAAGATCATCATAAATGAGGCTTAAAGGTAAAGATTCCTAAACCTGCCATTGGAACTAGATCTTCTATAATTTTCCAGATATCCCATTTTATTTTTATTTTATTTCATATTAAATTTTAATTTAATTTTAAATTTATTTCAAAAGATCTGAAATCTTCAACCCCTTTCAAACCCTAACAATCACCCCCAATGTACTTGGCCAGGACTAACCAAATCCGTCAAATACTCTTAGCCAGGAGCTCTTAATTAGTTGATCCCCGCCAAAAAGAAGGTGGAGTCTTCTTCACGGGAACCTTCGGCCGCTGGCGGAGGAGGGGGAGAAGCAGCACCAATAGCGGAGCAGCAAGGACAGCATTTACCTGGAGAGCCTGCGAGGCTCACACACACAATTAGGGCCAAGATTCGTGCACGTATAGGGACACACACACACGGACGGGAGCATAACGAGGGCACTCGATCGTGTCGCAGTTCGAGTCGGAACAGCTGTTTCGTGAATGAAACCCAGGTGGGTGTTCTTCTGCAAAGAGCCCGAGAGAAAGAGAGATGGAGAGTAGCAAGCAGATCAGAGAGCACTCTCTCTCCCTCTACGTGGCCCAGGTAACCACATGAATGAAAACACGATCTCTCGCACTCGCTCACGCTCAGCTAAGAGAGTGAGATCGGCTGGAAAGAGCAACGCACCTGCCGTCTGTCGTGCTCTTTCCTCGCTCTCGCTCTCGGAGCTCGGTCGACGCCAACGCCGCTGCCAGCGCCGGCGTCGCGGCCGCGCGTCAGGCATTTAAGCTTACGACTTTACGAAAATCAAATCATAAGATCGACAACGTTCCAGCTATATAGACAGGCACAGCAGTCAGTTGAACAGACTAACAGACCTGAGTTTTCGCAGAGTCCGCAGTAACGATTTTCACGTAACGATTTCCACGGTGCGGTTCCAAAACTCAAACACAAAATCCCTCGATTGAACATTAAGTGTCAGTGACTTCCAAAAATAAAACTTCAAAAAGAGACACACACACAAAAGCCCTAACGTGACTGTATAATCTCTCAACCAAAAAAAAAACCCAACAACCTGGTGGTGATAATAAAAGAACTTACAACAAAAGCGCCGAAGAACCAGTATAAAGTTCAATAATAAAGTTGATTCGAACTGAAACAAAAGGAGAGAATCTTCGTCAACGCGGTGTATTGTCATACAAGTATTTTTTTGGTCTTCGAAATGGCAGCCTACTTGGATCCCACTGGCCAGTACTAACCAGAGCTGAAAGAGGAAGCTCCAAGAATAAAAGAAATACCCAAACCTTTGTACACCAACTCTGAAAATATGGCCGCCTACCTGGATCCCACGGGTCAGTACTGAAGGAAGGAAGCAAGATCAGACTTCTTCAGAGATCAGAGATCAGTCCTCCAAACTCACAGCAGAACAATCACAAAAATCGTCTCAAAATGTCGCTCGATTTGGATCCCACTGGCACCTACTAAGCCGCTCCAGCTTGAGGTTCGATTCCAAGAGTCACAAACTATACGTTGAATAATTGGGAAATCCCCTTTGGAAATAACAAAGAAAACAAAACAAACAAAATGCTGGATCCCACTGGAACCTACAGGCGACCCCGTGACTCGCAGAGCACACGCCAAAAGCGACGACAACGGGATTGCCTGGACCCGACCGGGCAGTACTAGTGGAGCGAGCCCCATCGTAACGCCCTTTGCCTTAACTCCAAAAAACTCCAAAAACTTCTGGACATGATTGGGGGAGCGCGCTGGCTGCGCGTTCGTGGCCGCGAGGAGACTTCCAGTTGCCGGCGAAGGAGAAAGCTGAGGACCCCCGGGCCCCATCCGATGCGAACTTTTGTATTTATGTAGTTTTTTTGTGTGTAGAGCAGCCTACCATATGCCTATTATATATTAATTATTTATTATCATATTATTTAAATTAAATACTGTTCACTTGCATATACCCTGCATACATACGTATATCCTAATGTATCGCACACAAACACACCATATATGTTATATATATATTATGTACTTGTACTTGTTTATGCAAAGAGTATTACGTTTAGTGTCATATTTGTATTTCCCCGAGCAAAACATTCACTTTTTGTTTCAATTGTAATCCTATTTATTTTCTCCTTTTTGACCAATTGTTGAACATTTTGCCAGAGAAAACGGCGATCAGAGCGATACATTTTTGTTTAGACACTAAGAGCATTAAGAGTATTTATATGCGAGCATCCATCCCCATTACACATTACAAATACATATTAATATTAAAGAAAAACCATATTTAAAACTGAAAACTTACAACTTTCGAGTGCATTTTTCCTTACCTTACTCCACGGCCGCTTCCAGGGGAAACACTCGTTGGACGCGACCGTCGCACAAAATTGTCGCATTAAATTACAAGATTTTCCAGATACACACACTCGCACACACACACACACAGAGACATCTCTGGGGGATCTCGGGATCGGCAGATCCCGGCGCAGACAAATTGCTGCCGGGAGGAGTTGCGGAAGCGTGAAATATGATTTTCCGAACGGCCGGCGCATACTTGATGAATCTGCGGGCATTAATTAATGTCACTGGGCGGTCGCGGATGCCCCCGGCTGGAAATGATCAATAAAAATATTGGAAAAATGGAGGTACAAAAAAAGTCCAGAAAAAATAGTTCTGAAGAGCAAATTCCGCTTGCAACGTTCCTCTCCTCTTATGCGGAAGTAAAAGTTCAATGTTCGTTTGTGCTCCACAAGTGATTAGGTCAATAATAGCACACAGCCACAACAACACAAACAGCACAATAGCTGAGAACTTGCGCTGCATTTGTTGTATTCTGAGAGCGCGGGAAACTTAAGAGAGCGGAGAGTTAAGCTTTTGCCTCTCCACTGGCCGCAGCCAGTTTTTCCGGCTCCGAAGAGAGGGCGGAACAGAGAGTACACCGTTCAGCAGGCGTGCGGCCTGCGCTATTAATAGATATATGTACATACGCGCACATTAGCTTTTCAGTATGAAGTTCAGGGAAATCCACTCGCAGCAGCAGCAGCGCGACAGCTGATCGCCAAGGTTGCTGCGGATGACGTCGCCTAACGGAAAGCTTTTCCACACACACACACACGCGGGACGATCATCGCATTGAAAAAATGCAATTGAGCGATCAGTTCCGTTTCAATCTGTTCCGATATGTTGCGATCAGGTGCCATCCAGGTGCACACACCGATCTTCCCAGGCCCCCACTCACGCGCTGACCCAGTTAACGGGGATCTGTGCGGCTGCTCGTGTTCATTCATAAGGCCTTTTTAGCGGCAGACACTGCACAGCCAAGCCAACTCGCAGGCAAACTCGCAACGCCCCGAAAAACCGCACAACTCAGTGGAGCCGAAAGGGGAAAGAAAGTTTAACCAGACTCTTTGAATACCCTTTCCGATTAATATCCCGTATTATTGATTTTATTTTTGTATTTTATCGCACCAATACACGTTTATACAGTAGAGTTAAGTAAACACTGGACTAAGTAGCGTCTAAACTTATAATATCAAGCGGTTCCATAATTCGAAACGATCAAAATATGAAATAAATATTTAATAGTAGTAAAAATTAATACTACTTATCTAAAAATTAAATATTTAAACGAAATATAAAAGAAAAACAAGGTTACAATTATAAGCACGATATATCTATCGTATATATATATTTGGTAATAAATCATTGTAAACAATTTAAAGAAATTCAGTTCAATTAAGTTCTATTAATCTAAAATTCGTTCTATACCTTTTTACTCAGTACCAGTTTTATAACCCATTATATATGAATTTGATTACATTACTTAATCTTTAAAAAGTAACTTAATAAAATGAACCAAGATTATTTATTTTATTCTTACGATTTCTTTATTCATCAATTCAATCAATATAATAATAAAAATAAACGCCAACTTAAGAAAAAGACCTGAAAATCTTGCTAAACATTTTGAATACACTTTTATTTGTGATTCCCTCAACACTTTCTTGCAGGCGAAGTGTGAATTCTGTGAACGAGAGCTATATCTTACAGGTAATAAGGGTATTTCAATGAGAGCCCCCAAGAGCCAATATCCCAATCCGAATCCGAGTCCGCGAGCAGAACTTTCTAAGTGAAAGTTGGCCCGGGGATGAAGCTACTAGAAAACTCCGGCTCTGCGTCTGACTTTTAGTCAGTCACTCGGAGAGCGACGGGATGACAGGCCCCGCAGACCCCCACTTCCTCCGTACCCCTCTTAGTGGTACGCAACTTCGTCCCACACTCACCGATACTCACACACACTCACTCGGCGGCAGTATAACTTGACCTACATTCGTGCAAGACAATAACAACGAAAAAAAGCAAGAAAATACACACGAAACAAAACCCATATTCCCTGTACCCCCGTTCGCCACTCTCACACTCACCCGCTCGGGGGAGCTGAGAAAAGAAAAAGCAAGAAATTTCCAACGGTACATGGGTCGGTTGGCCGTCTCTGATTCAATATAGTATATGAATCGGCAGGGCTTCACATTCACAGGGGCCGACGTTCAAAATTATTATCGTAAAATTGATTTCATTGAAGTCAAGTCGCCTTCTTCGTCGTGGAAGTCGAAGTCTCGGAGTCGAAGTCTTCGTCATGAGCTTTTGCACGCGCCTCCTGTCCCCCGCCGATCACATATGTATATCTTTTTGGTACACTTCGTTTATGTATTTTGATAATTAGGCGAAAGGTGAATAAACTCACCGCCGCCGCCGCTGCTGCCCTCTGTTTAATTTACACATTTCGGTAAAAGAAATCGAGTCGGCCGACTGCAGCGCGGTGGCTCGGTTCCGCATTTGGAAAACGCTAGAAGACACCACAAATAGAAAGCGACAGTGGATGTCAAGTCAATCTGGGACACAGGCCACAGGCCGCTATCCAGATACCTCAAATATATGTATATATGCACATTTTATTTGTAAAAAGTACACCGAATTTATTAATTTATAATATAGAAAAGAAATATTAAATTAATTGAAAACTGAAATAATAGCAAAAGAAACTCTTTCGAATATGAGATTTTAACCATTTGAACCAGTTATCACTCTGGTTAATATAAGAGAAGTATATTACATTCCATTTTATAATCGGAATCTGTTACATTATTTTATCATTAAATTGTTTAATCGTTAAACAGATATGAGTAATAAATCAGATAATGTTTAGGGATATTTATGCCTGAGTGCGCATAAACTATGTTTAGATACATTCAAAAGTGCAAGAATAATATAAATAAACAATATTAACCATTAGGAAATTAAACCATTTTTGAAATTTAAAAAAAGGTTATATAATCTCGTAATAAAATAAGAATTGAACGCATTTCTTGTCCAGTATAAGCTTTATATGATATCCCTTAATATTCCAACCCCAACAGTGTATTATTTTTAGGCAAATTTCCCTGCATTTCCCCACTTTTTCCTTATTTCACCAACGAGCCGTAATTGCATTCAAGTAAAGCCGACAAATCATCATCGTAAAAAGCTTCTCTTTCACTGATGCTTTTCCCTTGGAGCAAAACAACAACTGAATCCGAAAAGATAAAAAACCCAACAGCACTCTCACTGCTATATTTTTTTGGGGCAACTCGAAAAGGTCAATGACATGGTCCAATTTCCAGAAGATTGTCTTCGTGAGCATCTGCCTGCTTGGCCGTCGTTGTTTTCAGTGTAAACAACAACAGTGGCACCCCAATGAAGACGAGACAGCGCAGCGTCAAGAGCAATGAAACGGCGAACAGAGCGCCAGCGAAAACAAATTCAATTCACTTTCTATTCCAATGAAAAATCGCTCAAAGCTCTAGCGGCTTGAAAAAATAAAAAAACAACAAAAACATAACTAAAAATCAACAACAGTAACAACGAAAGTGGTAGACCAACACCAGCAACTTTGGTCTTGGTCTTGGTCTTGGTCATACAATCCATTGATCTTCAGTCGCTTTCAAGTGGGGTAAACAACGGAGCACGCCTCATCAACAGCAGCAACATCTACACCAGCAACACGGAGCACTGAGAGAAAATATATATTATTATATATTCAATAATATATTGTTTGAAACCAGTAAAAAGAAATCGACTTTCAGTTATTTGAATTCTTTATATCCTGTAAGCAGCCAGGGAGAAATTAGTCATTGTAATTTCAGACGAATGGTTTCCTCTTTCTCATCAATGTTCATTTTAAATCTATATTTAATTAATGTAATATTTAATAACAATAAAAAATTGTTATTTTTGAAACTTTAAGATATATTAGTTAACTAATTCACTGTTTATGATTTTATTGCCTTTTCAATGCATAGCTATAAACGAAATATTCGATTCACTAAAAGAAAACCCAATTTATTTGCAGTGTAAAAAAATTTGAAAGTGACTTCAAAACTAAATTTCAATGTTGTTGTTTTTGTAGCTATTTCTTTGACTTTAACGGTTTCCGTTTTTTGTGTGTTGGTTTTTGTTTGTTTGTTTACCACAACCAAAGAAAGCACAAACAACAAACACCCCAACAGCAACACCAACAACAACAACATTGTGCACAGCAGCAGCAACAACATTTGTTGTTGTTCATTTGAATATCTAGTGAAAATTTCACCCAGACAAGTGCCTTTTGTTACATATTCAGTTTCAGTTTCATCTCCATCTGAGCACCTTCCACCAAAATATGAGAGTTTCTCCTAATTTGCAAATATTTTTACCTTTTGGCAAAACAAACAACAACAACAAAAAGAGAGAAGAGAAATATTTTAAATATTTTTCAAGTTGTTTATGGCATAGTTTTAGGACGATTCACGTGCCAAATGTTGGATTTCGGCTTAAGCCGGCATTAGTCATGCGGGGATTTGAATTTGATTCACCACGGGGCGTATGCGCAATATGCAGGCTAAATGGGTCGCCCGCCTTATGAGCATAAAGTGTGTTTATTTTGCCTACGAATGGGGGTTTCGGTTTTTCCAGGTACTCCGCGCAGACTTTTGGCCAGCGGCCAACCAAGAACCCTTTGGGGCCAGAAAGACTTAATAGGCCAAGAGGGCAAAAATATGCACCGCGAGGCACGTACGAATGGGAAAATAGATGGAAAAGCGCAGAATGAAAAGTGAAAAGTTTGCCAGTGGCAATCGGCGTTGACAGGAATTGTTGGATGTCTTGGACTTGGTTTTGCCAATTGCAAATTACGTGCCATAAAAGCCAACTAGTTTGGCGTTGG
The DNA here is from genome assembly GCA_008042635.1 of Drosophila nikananu. NCBI lineage: Eukaryota > Metazoa > Arthropoda > Insecta > Diptera > Drosophilidae > Drosophila > Drosophila nikananu. The sequence goes on from VNJV01008194.1 coordinate 8,492, forward strand.
TGTGGGCACTTTTGCCTGCAAAACTCACCCACTCACTTACTTGGCTGGCCACTGGTCGCCACCGCCACCGCCGCCGCAGTGCAAACTCGCACTTTCACGTCTAATGCCAAAACACGTTGCAATTTTCATTGCTTGGCACTGACTTTAGGCTTGTTGGCCAAGTCCAAGTTAACCAATTGCGCAGCCAGTCGCGAGAATAGCTACGCTGTTTGTGTATACTTAGTGGCGTGCCTAGTAGCTGTTTGCAGCCACTATCAGTGACGTCAGCAGCGGCAGGCAGCACCAGCACCTGTGCAAACGTCGTCGTTGTCGAATATTGCGTAAGATGCCTCGCGTTTCGGTTCCAGCATCATCTCCCGCTCAGCCCGTTCAGCCCGCTTAGCCCGCTCCACCCACTCGCGGCTAGATTGTGTAATAAGCACATGACGATTAATTAATAGCACCCAAAACTCAAGCAAACAGCAGCAGGCACTCGTAAAATCAAACAAAAATAGCTTCGAAAGCAGACAAGTGCGCCGTTTTTGCGACAATTCAATTAAAATCCTATTACACATTGTTTTTTGGCCATGTGGGGCCCTTTAACTGGGTATATCGAATTTGGCACAGCCTTCATGTTTTTAAAGAAAGGTATATGCCTTTTTTATTTATTTAATTTATGATCTTAGTATGGTATTATAATATTTTAGGCATTATTATTTATTATTAGTTCTACAATTACATAGACTGAAGCTAAAGTATGAAAAACATATTATAAAATAACATTTTATCCTCTGCTTTGGATTTTATTAGGTTTTAAATTCATTTAATTTTTGGGTAATTTATTTTGGAATTGGTTTTAAAACCAAATTCCTGGGAATTGTAAGATAAATTAAGCATTGAAGCATTACTTTTGGTCTCTAAAAAGTGTATCTAAATGTAATCCCAAATTTAATAATGCAAATAATCATTTTATTTGTTTCTTCCAATATAAAGGATACAAACACTTCATAATTGGAAAACTGTCTAAACCTATTTTACATATACCCTCGTATGGATTTAAAACTTTTGTCATCAAAGGTAAAGGCTCATATCCGACCCTAAAGGTCATATTTATTCTGCATAAAAAACAAACAGCAAGCAGATACTTCAAAAAATGTATCCTTATCTTCAATGGTCTTATAACCTATTTTTGATTTAATAATTATTAATTTTTGTAAACTGCAAAGGGTATAGAAACATCGACCACTCAAAATTAGCTTTTTCTTGTCTACCATATAAACTTAGGATGTAGGAACTTAGCCAAATAAAAATATTTTTTAGGGATTTATGTTTTATATAATTTCATGCATTAAATATTCAAGCTGCATAAATTTAATTTCCCTTATTTCTTCAAAAAAGTGGTTGGTAAAACGCTCTCTTTATTATTTAATGCACCCTGTTACAACTTTTTAAGGGCAACAAATATTCGGAGCGTAAGCGGTGCCATTCATTATTCATAATTGTTTTAAATGTAAAAGTATCAAAGTATATTTGGCCAAAACGGAAAAAAGACCTCTCAAGTTTGGGGCTCCCCCTCCCCCAGACGGCAAACGAAACGTGAGCTGGCTGACGCACACACTCAAGCAAACACCTTGCTACCTGTGTGTGTGTGTGTGTATGTTTGTACACCTGTCAGGTGAGACGGAGACTCTTGTACGCTCTTTGTTTTTGCTTTTAATTTTTTTTTATTGTTGGGCCCGAAGCTGAAACCAATCCATCTAGCGCCTCTATCAGCATAACAATTAAGCTTAAATACTTTTTGCTTACTGACTGGCCCAAAAATGGGATTATTCACACTTGATTAGAGGCATGTGAAAATGTTTTTTATGCCCCCGAGGATGGCCTGCATGTGTAGCTATCAAAATTCATTCAAAATTAACAATCCAGAAGAACGAAAGACACCGCTGGGTGGACTACGTGACAATATTTTGTGAGAAGCGCACAGAACAGAAAATGAAATGCAGATCAAAGATCGAAGGGAGAGAAAGAAACTTAATTTGCCTTAAAAGTCGTTGTAAATGTAAATTTGACTGGATCTTCGAAGAAGTATTTCAAAGATATGTGAAACCCGAACGAAGGGTGTGGATTGAGCTTTTAATGCATTTCAGTCGCCAGGCCAAATATTTCCCACCTTGCGGCCGCCTCACATAAGA
>VNJV01008197.1:0-42151 GCA_008042635.1 Drosophila nikananu
GCAGCAGCAGCAGCAGCAGGAAAGGCGAGGCGAGGAGATTAACGATCAAGCGTGTGAGTTATGTACGAATTTTGCAACTCAGCCACATGGTTGGCTGCCTCGCCGGCTAACCAGCTCACTGGGAGTGCGGCTTCTGCTTCCGCTGGTTGGCATCTTGCGGCTGCTGGCGCCTTGTAAAGCGGTTGACCCTGGTCAAGAATCGGAGGCTCAAAGTGGTTTAATAAACTGCAATTACCTGGCCCAGCCAGCCACCCGCCGCTGTAGCGAGATTTATTTTGTGGATTCTCAACTTGCCTCGCCCCCTGGAGGAGCCGGAGACGAGATCTGTCTGGGCCATGCAGTTCAGTTTGTTTCAGTTTCAGTTTAAGTATCGAATTTTTTGCGATAAATAGCCAGCGGCGATCCAGTGGTCAGCATTCGAGTGCCACACTTCGAGACGCACAGCGGAAATCGAGAGTCAAGAATCGAGAATCGAGAATCGGGATCAGGCGAGGACTCAAATCACACTCAACGCAACGCAACGCAACACTCCAAAGGCTAAAAGATGAAGGTGTTCCTGGTGGTACTCTGCGCCTTGGTGGCCTGCGTCTCGGCAGGCGTTGTGCGCAGCTCCTCCGGCTGGGGATCGAGTCCCTGGGGCGGAAGCAGCGGCTGGAACAGCGGCTGGTCCTCGCAGCCGCAGGTGATCAAGGTCGTCAAGATTGGCGGAGGAGGTGGAGGTGGATGGGGCGGTGGCAACTCGGGATGGGGCGGTGGCAACTCGGGATGGGGCGGCAATTCGGGATGGGGAGGTAACTCCGCTTGGGGCGGTGGCAACTCCGCTTGGGGCGGTGGCAACTCCGCTTGGGGAGGCGGCAACTCGGGCTGGGGCAGTGGCAATTCCGGCTGGAACAATGGCTGGTCCAGTTCCGGTTCCAACAGCGGCTGGTGGTAAAGGAAGCTGCCCAGAAGCCTGCCCTCTTGGAAAACCAAAACCCCAGATCAAGATCCCAACCCTCTCCCAACCTAAAACCCCCCTCTGGTTCACACGTTTGATTCTGTAACATAAATATGTATTCACCATTCCCTCCCCCTCACTATATATAGTTTATATATTGTATATCCTTTTTTTTCGGTTAAAATACTCTTTTTTGTACACAAAGAAATATAATAAAACTGCATACATATCTATTCTATATCTATGCTTGAAGTTTTCATTCTCAGGTCCCCTCTACAGTTTGTAAACTGCATAAATGAAGCCTCTTGCGTGCCGCATTTATTCTCAATTTTTACGATCGGCTGCCGCATAAATGTGCATTTTGTGCGGCTGATCTTTGCATTATAGATCGTTAGCAATTAACATTGAGTGTGCCTGCGCAATTATTATTATTTTATGGATTTTGCAAATGATTGTGGAACAGCGTGGCTTCTTGATGATGTGGCCAAGGTGCCGAGGCGACTGGAGTTCATCAGAGATCATCGTAGCTGGAATCTTGAGAGATAAATGGAAAGATTTCAGCTTGAACAGGAAGTGAAGGGTTGTTTTTTTTTTATAGACTAAACAAAAACTATTACAACTCAACATTTTCTAGAACTTGAGTCACCTTTGTAATCCCATTTAAACCTGGAAAAACTCTAGCTTCTCCCCTGAGCTTTGCCAGGGGTTCCTATGCTTCATTGACAGACGTCAGCACAGAAGACTCTTAATACCCTATGAAAATATATATGTGCATAAAGACATACTTATGTCTGTAGACAGACACATCGGACACCGCGCTCCGCTGGTGGCTGGCAGCATTGATGAAATTTATGGTAAGTAATGCACTTGAGCATGAATATAGCCATGTTTGCATGGTAATTGACATTGAACTAGTGTTTGCTCGGGTGTGTGTGTGTTGTGTGTGTTGTGTGTGCTGAGTGGTGTGCCTGTGCAGCGCGGAGTCGTGTCTCAAGCATTTACCAATTTTCTTGGCTGCTGTATAAATGAAGATTAATTGCCGCAAATATGGCAACATGGCAATAAGCGAGGGACGAGCAACGAGAGACGAAACCGAAATGAGCATAAAATATGAAATGAAAATGATTGGAAAATGATTTGTTTATTAACCCCAATTGAATGCTCTGCTCTCGGTGTAAAGCTTTTAATATTACTTGAGGTATCTCTGTGTATATTTGATGATATTTAATTTACAATACAATTTGAATTATTCCCATTTATTCTCCTTAATTTATTCTTGCCCAGTCAAAGACCCAAAGTCCCAGTGTGAACCATAAATTGCCCACTTTAAGACTAAGCACCCCCCAAAAGCTAGACTTTAAAATTCCTCAAAAAATAATAATTAAGAAACCACAAATTCTACAGCACATAGATGGCTCGAATATATTTAATTTGCTTAGAATTTAGCTTCGAAGACAAATCGCTAGGCGTTCCAAGCGGCTGGCAATTAATGATGCAGCCATGGCTCAGCAGTTTGCAAGTGGTTCGCTTTGGGCTGGCGCGGTGGCGTATACGCGATATTCCCATTGCAGCTCATTGCGTATACGCCGAGTGCGCCGACTGCCCCCAACTGGCGTACTTGATACTTGAGACTCGAGACTCGAGCGCATTGTCTCGCATTGTGGAGTGCAGTTCTCAACCTTCCTTTGGGAGCCGGCGGCTCGAGCTCGATGTCTGGGCGGCGGATGACTCAGCCGAAGTGTGCGATCAGTTCCGCGGCGGGAGCTATAAAAGCCTGGCCTGCTTCTGGGCCAACTCATCAGTGGCAGCGAGCCTCCTCCAGCAGCAGCAGCAGTTGCACAGCGGTTCGAATAATATTCTATATATATTTTTTTGAGTGTAAAAAAGGACTAACTCCCGAGATGCGTCACGCTCTGATCCTTGTGTTTGTGTGCGGTCTGCTGATCGCCTTTGCCTCCGCCGGCTTGCTGGGCGGCGGCGGTGGTGGCTACGGAGGAAGCGGTGGCGGTGGCGGTAGCGGTGGTGGTGGCCAAGGAGGCTACGGCGGCGGCGGTGGCCATGGACAGAAGAAGAACGGCGGCGGCGGCGGCGGCGGCCAGGGAGGCTGGCAAAACGGAGGAGGTGGTAATGGAGGCGGCCAAGGAGGCTGGCAGAAGAATGGAGGCGGCGGAGGCGGCGGCCAAGGTGGCTGGCAGAAGAATGGAGGCGGCGGAGGCGGCGGCCAAGGAGGCTACGGAGGCGGCAGCCAAGGTTTGTAGACGCAAAAGGATTTCTTTCGATTTTTGTTCCAAGGAAATAGTAACAACCTTTCGAAATATGAATTTATGAATCATTTGAAAATGTTTTTTACAGGTGGCCATGGAGGCGGCGGTGGACAGGGAGGCTATGGCGGCGGCCAAGGTGGCAGCAAGTCCCTGGCCGGTAATCGCGGCAGCTCCGTGTCTTGGCAGGGCGGCAATGGCGGCGGTGGCAACAAGCATGGCGGCGGCGGCGGCGGCGGCGGTAACGGAGGCGGCGGAAAGTACGGTCCTGGCGGCGGCAGCGGTGGAGGTGGTGGCCACCACGGTGGCGGCTGGTAAATAGCATCTCCACTCCCAGCCCATCCACTCCGAGAGCAGCTTTTCCCCCGGCTGACGCTGACCCGAGTTCCCAGGCCTAGAGATAGAGACAACACCTGGATCCTTGCCTCCTTTTATTGTTGTAAATCCAAGCCCACTACTTTGTCAATTTCCCCCCCTTTTTTTTTGTGCACTAATAAAACAATATTATCAATTTTATAAAAATATTCAAGTGGTTTTCAGTTGGCGAAAAATATAAATTTAATTTAATTTAATTTAAATTTCTCTTTAAAAATCGATTGAAATTCCCTAGAATTCCTTTCTTTTCCAATTTCATTTGAGGTTTTCCTATATTATTTCGATCGTGGTTGGCCATGATTCTCCCCTTAATTGGACACTTTTCCCAAGGCTTTCATGTAGCTGGAGTGGCCTGAGTTGTGCGGGGACTGTTCATTTATGCCTGGTATCCCGAGAGGGTACAACGCCAGGTGGTGGCAGTTCTAGTACGGCGCTTCAGCATTTTGCATGGGGTTTTCTTTTTTATTCTATTTACTTATCGCTAGATATAGCTTTAGTATACCGATTTTCAGATCGATTGAGTGGATTTGAGGAACACACATAAGACATTGCAATAATACTCTTTATACTATCTATGATCCTTTCTTTTAACTCAAGCAATCTTATACATTTCCAGGATAGATATAAATATATATAGGATAAATGAATCCTCTACTATCAATCCATTGCCTTTCTTGCGGCGACTTAAGCTCTTTCTTTATGCTGTATGTATTTGCTTTAATCTGTATTTCTTTTCAGCTTTTCCTATATTATTTCGATCCTGGTTGGCCATGACTTTCCCCTGTGACTTGAATTGGACACTTTTCCCAAGGCTTTCATGTAGCTGGAGTGGCCTGAGTTGTTCGAGCATTGTACGCCGCCGTCTGGTTGCCCTAGCGGGCTCGAAGCCGGGTGCTTGGAAGTGCTTGAACGGCGCTTCAGCATTTTGCTGGGAGTTTCTTCTTTTTTTCCTCTATTTATTTACCACTACAGCTCTTGATTTGTACTATTTGCATCAGCAGATCCCTCGACAAGGTCCCCAGGACTGCCCAGGTGCAAGAGGCCCTTCAGAATTAAATTCTCGTTAGATTTATTCGCATATATTTTTGGACATACAACAAAGAAAAAAAAATAATAGGGATTGGTTAAGCTGAGGGAAGTGAAATGTTATGTACAAGCTGAGCAGTGGGATCTAGTGTCGCCTCGTTGCCGGTTTGCCAGATTTGTGGTCGCGTGTGGTGGCCAGGAATTACCAGGAGGACCAGCCGCCGCCGCCGCCGCCGCCGCCACCGCTCTTCCAGCCGCCGCCGCCGCTACCGCTGGAGGACCAACCGCTGCTAATCTTGCTGGGCCAGGCCAAGGAGGAGCTGCCGCCCGATGACCATCCTGAGCCGCCGCCACTCTTCCAGCCACCGCCGCCGCCACCGCTCTTCCAGCCACCGCCGCCGCCGCCCAAGGACCAGCCACCACCGCCGCCGCTCAAGCTGGACAGAGCCTGCGACTTCCAGCCCGAGAGACTGGACAGGCCGCTGGACCAGCCGGAGCCGCCGCTAGAGCCAGACTTCCAGCCGGAACTGCCGCCGGAACTGGGCCAGCCGGAGGAGATGCCTCCGGAGGACCAGCCACCGCTGCCACCGCCGCCACCGCCGCTCTTCCAGCCGCCGCCTCCGCCTCCAGAGGACCAGCCACTGCCGCCGCCGCCGCCGCTCTTCCAGCCTCCACCACCGCCCGATGAAGGCCAGGCACTGATGATGACCTTGCTGCTGCCGCCGCCGCCGCCGCCGGACCAACCGCCTCCTCCGGAGGACCAACCGCCTCCCGAGCCCGAGCTGCCCCAGCCATGGGGCTTGCCCTGGACCGCGATCAGGCCCAGCACCACCAGCAGGCCGAGCAGGCCAAGTCGTCGTGTTGTGGTCGTCGTTGTGGATTGCATCTCCGCCGCTGCCGTGCACTAACTAGTTGCCCACTGCAGCCACTCTCGGCTATTTATACCCCTCGAAGATCCCAAGATTCTAAGCTGCTGCGCTCAGCAGCCGAGTCGGAGACGGAGACGGCGACGGAGACGGAGACGGAGACGGGTGCCTCGTATAATCAGATGTAATTGCCAAAACTGCCACAGAGACCGCTTACAATGGCCAATGCTCGGGGCGGGCTGGAGGCGCCTCAGGGGGGGTGCTAGGTGGAGCGGGGTGCTAGGCGGCGCTTCGGCCGGCTCGGCTGTGCTCTACTCGGTGGAGTCAACGCCACTTGATGGGCCTCATTATGCCAGCGTCAGAGTCAGAGTCAGCCTTAGATTCAGATTCAGATTCAGCCTCAACTTAAGAGCCAACTTTCGATTTCGTACGCTCAGCTGGGCCCACGTAGACTCCCCATTCTGCGCCCGGGGAATGCCTCCAGGTGGAGCACCTGCGTCGGCACTGGGTGAGTGGATGGTGGTTAGCACTGGACAGCAGCGAGTGGGAAGGCCCTTTGTGGAATTCACTCCTAAAATTCACTCTTCAAAAATAGGTTTTAGAATCGTTTTCGAACAAGTTTATTGGACTACAAAGTAAAATAATTCATTTAGTGGGTAATGGGGAGGAAACTTACTTAAAAACTTTGTAAATAATTTTATTGGACAAATACTTTGGCACTTGAAACGCTTTTGGGAATACACCAAGTTTTTAAATAATAATTTTGTAGATTTTATGATGGTTGCTACACCATCCTAAGAGATAATTTAACTTACTCGTATTCATTATCTTGTCAAAATGTTCGTATTGCAATTTTCCTTTTGTGGTCTAGTGTAGAGCTTAAAGGCGATACCGCATCATGATCATCGATTTATTAGCTAGCTATTTTTTATTATTACCTCTTTTTATGAGGCAACTGCAACGTACTTAATTGAGATCGGTCTGAGCCATCGGTTCCTTATGCCAGCCCATTATTCAGAATGCCTGCCAGCTCCATCTCCAACTCGATCTCAATTTCGAATTGGAATTGGAGATTTTGGCGGCAGCTGCTGCTGCTGCTGCTGCGTGTTTGTCTTGGCCAAAAGTGCTACCGTGCGGTTGCACATAATTCGTGCTGTCTCTGGCAAATCGGGTCGCCCGGCGATCGATCAATCAATCAATCAGACTCGATTGTTCGGGTGCAGCAGCAGCAGCAGCAGCAGCAGGTTATGAGTTCGAGCACAAAGGTGTCGCCTCCACAGCCATGGCTTGGCAGAGCCTCACAAAACCACCATAGAACTGTGAATAAAGGCGCGTTACAGCCCATCTAATATACATCATCATGCAGACTTCCATCTGGCATTTTCTGGGGGCCCCCAAGAATGGTAATTGTTTCGCTCTCGAACCGCTTGAACCTTTGGCTTTCGCACGTTTCGAGGCATTTTAATTCAGGGGCTGCCTTCAAAAAGCCAAAAATTCAGGCCGATCGACCGATGGGGAGACAATAAAAATGCACTCGACTTGCGCAAGATCCAAGATCCAAGATCCAAGAGCGATTTGCCTGTCCCATTATGTGGCACTGGTGATGGCAGGCAGGTGATGACCTCAACTTGGCCATTGGGTCAGAGCAGGAAGCAGCAATCTGAAAACCGTACAACCAGTTTGCGACCGAAAATAGACTCGAATTAAAAATGGAAATTCTTTTTCTTGTTTTCTATTTCTTTTTTGCATAAATTCTAAACAAACAAATACCGCTAAACATAAAAAAAAAAAAGTATATTAAAACTTAAAGCTGACGGAAGGAAGGATCTCAACTCCCTCTAATCTCTGGAGGCCTCCCTCGCGGCGCAGCTTTTTGGTTGGCAGTTTGAACTATTTCTGGGAGGGGCTGCAGGTGCTGCTTACCAGCCCTTGTTCCAGCCGCCGGAGGACTGGGCGCCGCCAGAGGACCAGCCACCGGACTGGGAGCCGCCCGAGGACCAGCCGCCGGCCTGGGCGCCAGAGTATCCGCCGCCGTTGGAGTAGCCACCGCCGGAATGACCCTCACTGATGACCTTCACGATGATCACCTTCTCGACGGGTCTGGGAGCTGGGGCAGAGTATCCACCGCCGCCAGAGTATCCACCGCCGGACGACCATCCACCAGACTGGCCACCAGAGTATCCGCCACCGCCACCGCCACCGCCGCCTCCTCCGAGCTTGCCGCCCAAGCCGCCGCCCAGGCCGCCGCCAAGACCGCCGAGACTGCCCAGTTTGCTCTGCAACAGCTGGCCAATGCCACCAGCTCCTCCAATGGAGCCACCACCGCCGCCGCCGCCGCCGCCAAGGAGACCGCCCAAGGAGGCGTGGCCGACGGCCAGGAGGGAGGCGAGGATCACCAGAATGCAGGCAAAGGGCTTCATCACGAGTGCTAAGTGGATCGGTGTCAAACAGCTGACCAAAACTAATTCCAGCAGATCCGCAGCACGCACCTTTATACCCCCGAAATCGATGGATCGATGGATCGATGGAGCGGTGGAGCGGTGGATCGATGGGTGGCTCTGCGGAGCGAGATGGGGCGATGAGCGGCTCGGCGTTGGGTCGGACGCGTTGCCCAATTAGAAGCCATTGATGAAGCAGATGAAGCAGTTAAGGCAGCTGAAGCAGCTGAAGCAGCTCCATATCATCAGCACTGAGAAAAATACTCATTTCTGTTTAAAATTCACTATGGGAATTGCGGAAGAAGGCAATACATGGGTAAAGCATCGATTTAGAGAGTCAAAGCCAGCATGAAAATTGATACTTTGTTGATTATTGAAAATATTTCCAGGTATTTTTTTTTTACTTTTCATAATAGCTTGGGATTTGTACATAAAAAAAATATAAATAGTATCGATTGATTCCATATTTACCATAATTATAATCGATCATTTCGATATCCTTTCTGTGTTTTGGTGTATCTAAGTTAATAAAATGCGTCCTTAGTAAAGGATACTATTGGTCAATAAATATGGTTTACCAATTTTTCAATCATATATTTTCAATCATCTCATTTTCTAGTAATGATATCGGTTATATATCGAAAATATCTCGATTTTCTCATACTTTTCGAGTCGCTTTTTTAATTTAATTTATTAGTTATTTATGTAGTTTAAAACCTATTATTTAAGGCACTTGTCAATAGCTTAACAACCACACTAATTCGGATTGTTCTTTGCATTTCAATTAGTCCCGTATAAACTCTCTAATTCCCCTCTGAGTGGCTCTATGATTCCCAAAATATATATATACTATTTCCGGGCAGTGTAGCTGGCTGCTATTTCATAATAACCCACATTCGGTTATGCTCGCCGGTGCGGCGGTTCTTTTGTTTGCCTATGCTAATCCGTGCGCATGCGCGGCTCACTTCCAAAACCCGGCTCTCTGGCTGGGGGCTTCTCAAGTCCGCACAGTGGTATGGGTTAAGGTGCTAAACTATATCAAGGCAAATCGGATGGGGAAATGTGTACCATATGTGGAAGCGATACAGCATGCACTAGCCAGTGGTACTGGGATTGCGAGTACAAAGATTGCGACAGAAAGTCCACATCAAAATGTTATTGAGATTCCCCAAACAGCATACAATTTGTAGTGTATTAACTGATAAATAACTTCTTATATCTGTATATACTTCAAGTAATTTCTATACTCATGAGGCAGTGAGCTTCTGGCCCCACTGGCCCCACTGTACCCATAGCCGAAAGTCAAACAAATTATCAGCATTTAATCACCGCGGCTGGCGGCGGGCCACAATGGCCCAGCAATCAACATTTATATCAATGTTTTGGCAATTGGTCAGCAGAGACGGAGACGCATACAGAGGCTTTTAGCCAAAAAATCAGCAGCAGCAGCAGAAGTAGCAGCAGCAGCAGCAGCAGCAACAGCAGCAGCAACAGCAGCCCGAAGTGCCAAACTGATTAATGGGCCCCCAGGCTCAAGAGTCGTGAGCTTTGTCCGCAGGCCCCAGGGTCGGAACAGAACTAAAGCAGGAAGATGCCGTCGAGAGTCAAGAACTATTGACAATTGGCTCTGAGGCCTATTCAAAGACAGTGAACAGTGCTTAAATATGGCTAGAGGCATACACACATTTCATAAATTTTTGTTTAGGAAATTCTGTTCGTTGAGAAGCTCTCAGAAGTAACGAGTTAACTTTTATAAAAACGATCGAGTTGTAAAAATTCGTTAGAAAACATATAGTTAACCAAAAATATAGTCATTTCCATACACACTGTATTTACTCTACGGAATATCCCACATCATCGCCTATTAATACGTGAAACTGGTTGGAACTCGTCTGCGATTCTATTTCTATGCTTCAGTTTGGCATATATTTGCATAGCCGCTCGCCACGGCGGATATGGCAGATTGCCTGGGAATTTGTCTAGTTACCAGACGGTACTAACCCGAAAGGCAAACACCAAATGCCCATTTGAGCCCCACTTGGGATTGCCTCTCCCACCAGCGCCACCGACGCCACCGAAGCCACCGAAGCCACCAGGGTTCAATGCACTCGCTCCTTGGACACACGCCCGCCGAGACATCTGAAGCGAATTTATGCGACAGCACAAGAAGACAGTTTCTCGGCCTCTTCTCAGTTTTGGCATTTACATACTCGTTCTGTGGTCCATGAATATTGATAATCGCATTATTCGATTAGAGTTCGTGCGCCATTCAAAGCTGTAAGCTATCGATCGACAGTTGGCAGTGGATATTTATCAATTGGTTTGGGGAAAACAACGAGCTAAACGAGCTGAGAATGGATACAGTGCGTTTCTGGGTCTTACGACAGCTCTGAGCTCTGAGCTGGGCGAGTGCCACTGGAGAGAACGGAGATCTATGCTGGAAACGGACCACAAGTTGATTTCCTCCTCGTTGCGAACTACAAGTTTCAAATCAAGATCAAAGGAAGGTTGTATAGCAATTAAAGTGATTTCTTGGCTATTGAAAGGTGCATTAAGTGGGATTAATAATTTGTATATTATTTTTTATATGAGGTTCTTAATGTTTCAATGAGAATATCTTCTTGAAATATTCTAGACAGTTTTATACTGTAATTGTTTTTTATTATATTAATTTTCTACGATTCATTTTTAATGATTCAATCTAAGGAATAGGTGAATCTTATTCGAGGGAAACTTATCACCAAACAACAAAGATAATCCCTATTAACGATACTTGTCTAGTTCTGATTTTTAATGTTCCCATTTAGCCGCCATAATACACAGTTCTTATTTTCTTAATTAATTAATTCCAACTTCGTTTGGCTGCCCATTGTTAAGGGCTCGAAATGAATTCAGCTCGAAGCCCACTCCGAAAACGGGTCAGTTCCGTTTAGTGTTTAGATTTCGGTAGATCGCCGAGGCTACCTCCCACCAGATGCCCCAAAACACAGCCAGATATAGTATATATTATATAGCATATAGCATATAGCATATAGCGTACATATATCTAACTTACAATGGAGGCAGGCAGACGGGCTGTAATAATGAGCGAAGCCGCCAAACTGCGAGTGTTTCCCATCGCCTCGCCTTCGGACTGAAGGCTGAAGGCTTCCATTAAAAAGCAACAGAATTAACATATTTAATTGTGAGGCACTATGTATGTACCCAAACGGAATTACCAGTGCAATAATAAACAGCCGGAGTTAGTGCACAGAAGTCGGTCGGTCGGACAAACCGAAATAGAAGCGCGACTGAAAAGTGAAGGGAAATGATGCATAGTTCAGGGGATGGGGGAGCCAAAGGGTAGAGTCATCCCAGCTGGGGGAGGGCATTGGGGCTGAAATTGATGACACTCATAAATTAGTTGGCCATAAGCATGGCTCTGGCTAATAACTAATATCGCCCTGGTCCGGCATTAATGCTAATCCGCGTGAATTGGCAAGCTGGCATAGCATTCGACTTTTTTAATGGTGCCATGCAGCCATGCAGCCACTCTATAGCAAATGTATACACGTATGATGATGATATGTAGTATATATTTAATTTACACAGCACAGATGCTGCACTCGTGCATATGCAAGAGGCTAATTGATGGCAGACTGGCTCATATAAATATAAGCTAATTACACTGCCTTAGCCCGAGAGTCGTAAAGCATTGATACTTAATTGCAGGGTAAACGATTGCATTCGTCCATCAATCACAGGTACTACCGTCTGGCTGATCGTGGGGACGGAAGGGAACCACTCTATCCCAAGAGAACTTTATATAGAAAGTGGTGAAGTATCATAAATATCTCATGATCTGGGCTTGGCCTAATTCCCAAATGCGCTCACTCGCTCTGATGTGAACTTCTTTACGAGGTGAGATTAAAGAGACGCCACTCAAAAATACAATCGAAATACTCCCAAAATACTCCCACACAAAATACTCTGAAAATACCAAAGAAATCTTACTTAAAATACACCCAAAATACTCCCAAAGTACGCCTTAAGTACTTCTAAAATACTCTCGAAATACTCTGAAAATATATACAAAATAAACACACAATACACCAAAAATACACCCAAAACACAACGAAAACATACTCAAAATACACCCAAAGTACTCGCGAAAGACACCCAAAATTCTCCTGAAATACACGCAATATTAACTTGATTTCTCCCGCAATATATGTCGTAGCTTTGTCCCTGAATCTACTCCAGGAATTACTTAGTATAGTATGTACCTTCCACAGAGCTGCATTAAAAAAAAGCAAAGGTTAAGCGCTCGGCTTGGCTTAAAGAATACCCAAGGTGTTGAGAATATAACAAGTGTGGCAATAATTCCTAACTGCCGCCTGCAAGCCGCCTCGCCTCACTGCGATTGATTGACTAAATCAATTTCATATAAAATTCAAATAAATTTCCAAATCAAAGGCATTCCGCGGCGAGCTAATCTCTGAGATGTGCATCAAGTGCTTGGCAAGGACTTAAGAAACAAGTTTGGGCGAATGCAAAAAACTTAAACAGGTTGACGCACACGTACGCATAATTTGCCCCGCGATTTGTGTAAACAAAAGTCGTAAGCATATTTCCCGCATTTGTTTATAAACAAACATGCGAATCGTAATTCCGCTGGCTGGCAATCCAAGGCAATCCCTGGTAACCCAACACCCGAACGCGCAAAGGCAAGTCCAAACGCACATGGCTCGGCTCGGAGACTCGGCCGAGACTCGTCGACGCCGCAACTTCATAATTATCGAATGCCGAATGAGAAATGCGCAGAGACAAAGGCAAACAGACAAAGAAAATCGGCGGAAGTGAGGCAGAGCAAAGCAAAGCCCAGCTAAAATCAATATGGACAAGCGGCAAAACAAGGCAAAGCGAAAAACAAGCAAGGAAAATACAAATCAATGACATCCCATTAAGTGTTTAACACACACACACACTTCGGCTCAAGTTTGGCATTATAAAAGGCGGTAACAGGTGTCAAGGAACTCAAGGCTTCCTTTTCTCAGCCCCCGATTCCCACCAATTAAGCTCTCGTTACTCTCCTACTCTTTTTCCTCCGAACTTATGCCCTCCAACTTTCGCTTTCTGCGGCAGCGACTTGCAACGACCTTGAACTTCATTAATTCCCCGGCAAGGGCAGGGCCTAGCCTAAGGTGCAAAGTTGTAAACTGGTTTCGTCGTCGGGCGGCTTCCGCAAACGAAAGACTTAGGCAACGAACTTGCCGAAAGCGACACCTGGCGCTGATGTGGCCAAAGCTAAAGCTTTCGTTTCACGCCCACCAAAGCTCTCTGGAATTTATTTTAATATTAATATTTCAATACATCGGGAAATGAAGTGGAAAACGTAATGTTTGTTGTTGTTGTAGGCAAGAAATTGTTAAAATTATAAGTAATAAAAGTTTAGTGCACCGCAAAAGAACCTACATACATCCCAAAAGTATGCAATTCTCCAAATTCGTAGGCTCTACGTTTTTATAACAGTTTATACCAGTTATCAGTCGCCTTCTGCTGCTTTCTGTTTTTTCAACAGAGTTCGCTAGTTTTTCTTCGTTCTTGGGTGAATTGGTGTAGTTTAGCGGGTTAAATGTACGTAAAGGCGTCATTTCCGACCTTATAAACCATATATATTCTTGATCAGCATCAAAAGCCAAATCAATCTAGCCATGTCCATACAAAAAGAAATCACAAATTTAAAAAAAAAAAATTAAGCTGTTACACCGTCAAATTGTCGAAATTTGGAAGAAAAAGCAAAACGGTTGAGTTTAAGCCAAGTTATGATCAAAGGACCTTGAAAAAGTTTTTTTTAAGCCAAAAATGTGGAAATTTTTTTCAGAAATGTTGTCCTATAAAAACTAAGAAGGAAAGACGCAGCGCTTGCCTGGGACAGCTCCCCGTTCAACCTAAATTTCTAATTTTTAACAATTTTTTAAAAATGTTGACGATGTAACCCCTTAATTTTTTGGGTAAAATTTTTTTTTGTTCCGAACATGGCTAGTTTGATTTCGCTGTTTATGCTGATCAAGAAAATGTTTGGTTTATAGGGTCGGAAATGAAATTCACCCAAGAACGAAGAAAAACAAGCAAACTCTGTTGCAAAATTAGAAAGAAGTTTACCAAGCGCAAACTAATGATTGGTCCTTATTAAATTTAAACGTTTTAACGTTACATACTAGTAAAACTCAGTTTCTCTGTGTTGTTGTTGTTTAACATTTCATTAATAATTTATTCGCAAACATTTGAATATTAAACGTGACAAAAACATTCGTTAAAAGCCGGTTCTATGTGTCCTGAAGATGGGTTTATGTAATTTCTTACTAACTCGAATTGAGTGACATTAATAAACATAATTTAACATTTATAAGATATGATGAATGCAATTGCTTTGATAGGAAATTTTGAAATGATCTTTGGTCCTTGCAGCTCAACTTATTGAAAACCTTCCCTTATTTTTTATTTTTCTTAAGACTTTAAAACATATTTCTTTATGTTAGCCAAGTCCAACTGAATTTTAGTTCAAAAGAAATGTAAAACAACTGCAATTATGGAAGGTGGACAACTAGGATAGAGATATGAACATTTATCGTAGTTCTCTTGTGGCTTCTCAGGATATTTGTATAAGGTTTTGCGGAAGATCATTTCAGGGTTTCCACTTCGCACCTATTACCCATTTTTAGCCACTAATTAGAAATTCAACATTTCTTACGCAAGAGAAAAAAACCAGGAACCTAATTTCTAAATGAAAAACTCCTTAAATTTTGTACTGGGAGTGTCCTTATGTGCTGGTTGTACGGTTGTTTGCCATCTGGCCTAGATGATTGTCCTGCTGTGATTTAGCGAGATTTGTCCATTGGAGACACGATTACGCATGCGCTGTAACAATTGACATTAATTAATAATTAATAATAATAAAGAGGTACCCACCTATACGTACCTTGTTAAATATATCCCGCATCAGGCGGTTGGTGCGACGCCTGCGCATCTCCACTTCCCGATTAACCGCATCCAATACTTCGGGCAATCTTTGGCATTTCTTGGTGGTCATGGCCTTCATTTCCTTGGTGGTAAAGATTCGCAGACGCGCTGCAAGGAATGTGGGAAATCAAATCGGTAATCATTCCATTACTTATACAGATAATTCGGCTCACTTACAGGTGGCCGGCGGCGGCAGTTGCAAGCGAAGCCGCCTGTCCAGTGTCTCCAGGCTGCCGTTGTTCTCCGCCACCAGTTCGTCCATCTCCCGCCTGCGCAAATTGCGCATCATTTGCATTTGATTCAGGATGGCCTTGCGCTGCTTGGACTTGGCACAGAACTCGGGCCGTGCCAGCTGCAGTTGATCCTGCAGGGATCGCGTTTCCGGCACCACTTCGCCGCCGCTCGACGGGCCGAACTGGATGACATAGGCGATGCCGTTCGGACGCACTTGCAGGGTCTGGCGCTGCATCCGCTCCTCACCACCACCGCCGACCCGTCGCTTTCTCCGCTGACAGGCCACGTCGTCATACTGATGCGTGGTGGTGGTCGTCGTGGTCGTCTCCCCGGTATTGACCCTGGCCATGGGGATGGACATCTCAGAGCTGAGGCACATCATCGAGGAGCCCGAAGGGGTGGTTGTGGCAGCTGCCGCCACCGGTTCCGCTTGGACGTAGCTGGCGCTAGCTCCCGGCGAGTTCACCACCCGGTAGTAGATAGCCCTCTCTCGCTCGTTGTCCGCACAGCTGTAGCAGCCGCTCCCGCCGCTCGAGTGGGGCGTGGCGTAGGCACTGCCTGATGCCGCCGGCTTGTCGTACTGCATCATCTGCATGTATTGCTCCTGCTGTTCCCGATGCACCCGCTGTTGCGACCGTCCCTTGTGCTGCTTGGCGTGTGTCTGCGAAAAGGAGAGAGAGGGCTTGAGAGTCGCGAAAGGGAAGGCTGAAGGGGAAGCTGGCTGTCTTACCGGCCGGTGGGAGTCACAAACGTGGTGCTGCTTCTCCTCGTGCACGTGGATTCCAACTTGAGGCTGGTGCTTGTGCTGGTACAGTTGCTGCTGCTGCTTGTGCTGCTGCTGCAGGCGCTGCAGTTGCTGCTGCTTCTGGAGGAGCAGCTGCTGCTGCTGTTGGTTCTGGTAGTGCTCGCGGAAGCGGCGGTGTCTTTGCCGGACAAAGGAGCTAACACTCTCGCTGCATCCGCTGGAGGAGCTATGTGAGGCAAGGACGGGCGTGGCCAATTTGGTGCGGGAATAGCGATGGGGCGGCGGCACCGGTGGCAGTGGTGCCTGCAGCTCACAGGTTGTGCGCGGTGGCACTCGCACCGATTCAATACGCACTGGCGGCTGGGGCGTTGCATCTTCCTCAAGCTCCTCCGTTTGCACAGCTTTTGCCAGTTGCCTGGCCGCTTTCTTGCGTCTGCTTCCCTCCTCTGGAGAGGACTCCTTCTGCTGCTCCTCCTCCTCCTTGTGATCCGTTTCCTGGGGCGCTACCAATAACATTTCATCACTAGAAATCATTAGTTCTTCGTCCGCTGCCATGGGCACGGCATTGCTGGGCAGATTCTCCTCGATTTCCGCCAAAAAGACCTTCAGGGACTGCAGGCGCCCAATCTCCGCCTCGATCCAGTTGAGCTGACTCCGCCGCTCGGGGTCCATGCCCGCCTTCATGCGCTCCTCGTACTCGATTTCGCTCTGCGTCATCGGAGTCAGAGCGTCCCGTATGGCCGACATTGGCTCGGCATCCGCATCCGCATCCGTATCGGCCACCACATCCGCATCCGTGGAGGCGCCTTCACGTGTCGGTATGTTTGTTTTCTGCGTAATGACCTCGTTGGAGGCACTGGTCGAGCTGATAGTGGCTGAGATGGAGCTGCTGGGCAGCGGTGAAGATAAGCCATCAGCGTTGCGTTTTCTTGGCGCTGGAACGGGCAGAGTCACCACGCTGGGCGGCTGCTCTTTATGGGAGGAGTTTTGCGATCCCGCCAGCGATGTATTCGTGGCCACATCCTGACGCTGGCAAGGCACAGGCTGACCTCGCGCTCGCTCCCTGCGACTGCTCGCCGTGCTGCTGGACTCGCCCAGGTCTAGGCAGGAGATCCGCCTGGCTATGTCCCGCACCAGAGTCTTCTTTTGTCCCTGACTAAGGCTGCGCGCCTCCACCAGGGAGCAGAGCAGATCTATGCCCAGGTCGAGGTCTCGTTTGTGGCCAGCTGCAGCAGTGGCGGAAGCCGGCAGCGAGGTGGCGGATGTTGAGGCGGATTCTGGTTGCTTGTTCTCCTTGTTCTCGCGTCGGCGACTACCAAGGATTCTCTCGAATTGAGCGGCCGTGAACTTGCGCTCCTGCTCGAGCTCCTTCTCCCGCTGTTCCGCTCTGCGCAGCTCCGCCTTCCTCAGATCCTTGCTCCTGTGCTCCGTCGGTCTTTGGTCCTTTTCGCTGTAGTCGGTCCCACTTGGCTCCTTGCGTTGATCGCTCGCCTTAGGACGCTGCTCTCGTCGCGGCTCCCTTTGCTGCTGCTCCTGCAGTGACTTGAGCCACACCTGCTCCTCCTCCCTGTTGATGTGGTAATCGAAGCTACTGGCCGCCGAACTGCCATATAGCGAGGTGGCCTGGGATTCCCGCCTAGAACTCATTTCGGAACCCATCCTGGAGCTGTTCTGAGAGTGTTCTGCCCTGGAACTGCGCCTTGAGGCTGACTGGGGATTGCTAGCTAGCGACTCGCGTCGCGAGCTGATGAGCGATTCCCTTCGGGAGCTAATCTGCGCCTGCAGAGCTTCTATACCGGAGCTATTCCCTAGTTCCTCCTTGCGGGAGCTGCTGCAGGGAGTCTCCTTCTTGGAGCTGCTCAGGGATGTTGTTTCCCTTCTGGAGCTGCGGTACGAATCTTCTCGCCCGAAGCTCTCCTTGGAGCTGCAGTGGGAGGACACGTTCTTGGAGCTGCTTAGCGCCGGCTTTCTCTTGGATCTGCTTACCAAGGCCTCTCTCTGGTGGCTCCTTGGCGGAGCTTCTCCCTTGGAGCTGCTGTTCAATGGGTCTCCTCTGGAGCTACCATTTGATACCTCGTCCCGGGCGCTGCTGTACAAGTCCGCTTTTCCTGCAGCGCCTGCGGATGCCACTGGTCTACTCACCATGGTACTCGATGCTAGCGGTACGGCTGTCTTCTCCTGCACGGGCGTACCTGCCTTTTCCTGGCTCTCCTGACGCTGCAATCGGTCCAAATCCGTCTCGGACCGCTGCTGCTGCATCGGTTGGCGCCAGCCGCATTCCTCCAGAACGGAACGTTCCAGCGTGCTGATATTACTCGTGGACACCGCTCGCTTGTAGTACCCAACGTCGGCCGCCGGATCCCATTCCAGGCGCTTGTGTGACTTGAGAGCTGATTCCGGCGTCTGCGTCTTCTTCGTGTGCATTTCCGAGGGCTGCTTGGTGGGTGTGCGCAGGTCCTCCACGGAAAGGGACATGGTTTGCGTGGTGGCGGCTGGGCGAGACTCCTTCTGATCGTCGACCATCACAATCGGAATGATGCGATAGCTATCCGCAGCGGGCGAATGCTCTTGGCTTTTCACTGGCTCTGCATCCTGTTGGTCTGTTGTTGGAGATGCTGGCATCGGCAAGAGGGCCTCTTCAGCTGCTCCATCTGCTGCTCTAGCCCCCGCCTCGTACATCCTGCTTTTGAGGCCGTGGGCTCTGTGGCCAGATCCACGCCGGTGGCCCGCAGCGGGCTCCGTTGTTAAGCTCACACGCACGGCACAGGTGTGGAGGCTGCCACTTCCTCCGCTGCTCGCTGTCGACGAAAAGGCCATGAAGCGTTCTAGTTCCCGATCCTCGGCCATTTCGGAAATGTATTCCCTGGCCTGTGGCGGAATGCGCGAGGATTTCGCAGTTTTGCGGTGTCTGGACCCGCCGCTGGACATCTGGTCGGTTTTTGGAGGTCACACCACGCTCAGATCCCAAGGGTTCACTAACTTATATGGAGGATTTAGCTCAATCTCTCCGCGCAGCAGCTGCGTTTTATTTCTGGGTTTTTCAAATGTTGGAATTTTAAGCAGCGGCGGCGTCAGTGTTGATAAACGCAGCACGCACCTTTTCGTTGACAACACAGTACGCGCTGTACTTAGAGGTGATACATCGCACTCTGGCGATATTTTAGTCGAAGGAGACAAGTTATTATTATTATTTGGGAAGTATACGATTTTTTTCTCAAAGCTTTTAAAAATACGACTTCAATGTTGTTAAATAGAAATGTAGGCCCCTTTATATTTTGAGCAGGATAATGTAATTGTTGATATCGATAACTCTTTTTATTAGTTCAACTTATACGCGTCCAGTGTTGGTTAACCACTATATCCGAATTTTCAAATAGACGCGCAGCAATTGAGTGTTTCGTTTTTTATGAATGTCGCCTGCTTAGTTGTCTTTATCCAGTGTCTAGTTAATTGTACGCGAAAATAAGCAAAGCAGAGCCCGCGGTGACCGAGGACCATGTTGGAGACCAAGAGTATAGCTGATTTAGTATTCACGGAGACGCCGCGCAAGCGCAAAAGGGAGACGGCGGCCGCTCTTGGCCTTGCTCCCCCGCCCCCGACGCAGCAACAACCCCCAGAAAGGGACTTCCAGGTGCGACAGGATGCAGCTGGCGCTGTTGTGGCGTCAGAGGCCTGCTTCACCAACGCCGCCTTCAGTTCTACGCCGAAAAAGTTGATTGGCCGCCGACGCCTGGCCAAGGAGAATAGCAATCCCTTTCCTGGCCTGGAGGTCAAGTCCATAGCGGATCTGGCCGAGAAGCAGCAGCAGCAGCCGGTACAGCTGCCCACGAATCCGTTTGAGGTGCTGCGTCAGCCACCAAAAAAGAAAAAGCGCGAGCAGCAGCCAGCCTGCTTCGAGAATCCCGGCCTGAATTTGGAGCTGCCGGAGAAGCAGTTTAACCCGTACGAGGTAAGATTTACTAATTAAATAATTAATAAGCATTATTAACCAAAAGAAACCCCTCACTTTCAGGTCATCCGTTTGGCCACCACTCCCTCCAAGGGCTTCGTGAATCCCGCCCTTAATTTACGAGGAAGCGATGCTCCGGCTTCGCTCAATCCCTTCGAGATCCATCGACCGAGTGAGGCCTCGGCAGCCGCCTGCAATCCAGCCGGCGTGACCAATCCAGCTCTGGCCGAGCGGGATGCCGAGGAACCACTGCCACCGACCAGCTTGAAGATCGGCCTTCCCTTTGCCCCCAACGTGGGCTGTCGCATCGATTTCCATGGCCTCTCGCTAGCCCAGCTGACGCCCAGCAAGCTGCTGGCCGAGAAGCTAGTCTTCTCACCAGTTCCGGCGCCCAAGAGATCGCTGGGCGCCATTAGCGAGGAGTCCACCATGGACATTGGCAAGGAGCTGGATCGCTATCAGCTGGAGCTGGAGAACAGCATCAACGAGGCCAAGCTGAGGAAGAACGGTGTTGTGCTGGAGAGGGAGGTGTCCAGGAAGAGCCTGGACATGGTGTCGCCAAAGCTGTCGCTGGTGATGGAGACGGACTCGCAGGAGGTAATGCTGCAGCAGGTAGTCACGGGTGAATCACAAGTGGAGAGGCGTCTGGTCTGCACCCGACGACGCACTCTCACCGAGATAAGTGAGGCGCCAGAGGTGGATCAGCGGGAACAAGAACCAGGCGAGGAGAATAAGGATATGGGGCAAGAGGTGCAGCGCATTGAGCAGGAAGAACAGATGGAACGGGTAAAAGAAGTGGAGCGGCAGAGGCTGTTGGAGAAGGAGAAGCTGTTGGAGAGGGAGAAGCATTTGGAGCGCGAGAAGCTGCAGGAGAAGCTGCACGAACAACTCCGGGAGAAGCTCCAAGAGAGGGTTAGGCTCATGGAGAGGGAGAAGCAGCAGGAGGAGCTCCTGGAGAGAGAGAAGCTCCTAGAGCAGGAGGAGAACCTCCTGGAGGCGGACCCCTCTGCGGCCGATGTGGCCTACGCCTCCGAGTCCGATGAAGAGCCCGATGACCTGGCGGACTTCAAGGCTCCCGCCCGTTTCGTAAGGGCCTACAGACCTGCAGCTCTGCCCACCAAAGCAGCCAGCAAGGAGTCCCTCCACTCCATAGGATCCAGTAAGTCCAGCAAGTCCGGTGAGGTGAAGACCTCCACCGGTGGTGGTGGTGGTGGCATGAAGGGCATGATAAGGAAGTCCATACGACGGCTGATGCATCCCACCACGCAGCAGCACGCCTCGCCCGAGAATCCCGAGGAGATCCGTGAGCATCACAACATAC
This sequence comes from Drosophila nikananu, assembly GCA_008042635.1. NCBI lineage: Eukaryota > Metazoa > Arthropoda > Insecta > Diptera > Drosophilidae > Drosophila > Drosophila nikananu. The sequence continues at coordinate 21,155 of VNJV01008197.1, forward strand.
TCACCAGCATCCGGCACAGCCTGCGCCGGAGGCCTCAAAAGGCGGCCGTGTCAGAGGCGGAGATGGAGCCCGGCCTGCCCGACATATCCATCATTGATAGCAGCGAGCGCACAATGAAGCTGCGCTCGAGTATCGCCCAAACGGAGTACATGACCATCGATCAGCTGACCAACGAGAAGAAGCACACGCTGAGGAACAGCATCCGGCGGTCCACGCGCGATGTGCTGCGTCACGTGTTCCACAAGAGTCACGATGCCTATGCCACAGCCAAGTGAAAACTGAAGAGAGGGTAATCTATGGGGCCAGGCCAATTCAGAAAGCTCTATATCTATAGCAGGATTGGGCCACGAATTTATGGCTCTGGAGCAGGACATCCTAGGATCTAAGGATTATAGAGATTTCTTTGGTTACTGAAATGGTCCATAGTTTATTCAAGCTTTACGTTCGCTTTTTACTTAAACCATATTTAGCACTTAGATAAGTCTTACTACAAAAAAAAAATGCACCCAAAGATTGTCACACAAAAACCAGCGCACACCGAAAGGAAACCATCAAAGGATTCCATCTTGTCACGTTTTTTTCGATGGATGGAGAGTTTTTACCTAGCTGTAAGAGAATTTTTTTTCCAAATAACTTTTTACACATTTTTAACACACAATTTGTACGATGTTAAGAACTTGATGTTTGCACGTTTATTTATATATATATTAATATATATATCTTTATATCTTTATGTATGTTTTGTCTACATCCTTTTTGAATATAACATTTGTTTTTACATAAACTTTTTGTATGGAATGCGAGTGTGTGCTCCATGAGGGGGAAGTATTTGTGTCGTTTCGATTAACCAAAACCTTGGGGGAACTCTTGAATTTCAGATTTGAAAAGCTTGAAAGCTCATCAATTTCGGGGGTCTCTTTTTTTTATAAACAATAGCTAGATGAGTGCATTTCTTAAATCTAATTGTTGGACCATTTTGGTAATATTCTAATATTATTTTGCTGGGTGGAGGAGATCTATGTAAGTTGTGTAGTTATTGATCATTCTCAACACTTTTTAATTAGTACATAAAAGCAACCCTGGATAGCTATTTTCGGGTGCCAAAAGGCCAACTCAATGCTCTTTGAAACTTAATTTTTAGATACCTAGTCTGTCTCTGGAATAAAACCAAAATTCCCATGCTCATTGGTCTTCACTTAAGCGAAAAGTTAAAGAAAACTAAAAGGAATTATGTGTATGCCATTTATAAAAATATTATAGGGGTTAGTTACATCGTTAAAATTGTGAACAAAAAATTATAACAATTTTAATTGATAATAAGTTTCAAGTTAAAGTATAAAGAGTTATTAACCTGCATGTGTTCATCTTATTCTTCGTATATCTTTTAAGTTATATCTGTTTTCAGAAATTTTCTTCAGCGGACTCCACAATTCTTCTTGCCCAGCCCTTGACTTTAATTATTTTGGACGGACAATTCATTTTAAATAACTAACAAGTTGTTGTGTAATTTAAAACAATCTCTCTGGGATGGACACCCTCCCGAAATGGGTCTTATTGCTCCCCTGCAAGGTGCCTGGGTGTGGTGTCCAGGGAAACTACTTGTAAACTGTTTGGAGGAGGGGCCGTCGACGCTGGTCCAACGGCTTGTAGGCATGCTGATAGACACTGGCCAGCCGCCAGTGCTCCGGATAGCCACCCTGGCCCGCTCCGCCGGCCTGGCTCTGGAACGGCGGCACCAGCGTATCGATGTCGTAGTTCTTCTTGGAGTACGGCTGTCGGGGACGCGGAACCACCAGGACTCTGGCTCCGCCGCCGCCGCCGCCGCCGCTGCAGGGCGACTCCACTCCCACAAAATCCCCGGAGGCATTGTGCTTGGGCACGCCGGCTCGAAAGGCTGCCTTGCTGGTCAGGCAGTGACCATGCCCATGCCCATGCCCGTGACCATGGCCAAAGGCCGGGGGACAGCAGCGCGGAGCGGGACCTACCTTGTGGCAGAGGCGGCGGGCCGGACGTCGGAGCAGGGCGTCCCTCTTGCAGGGTGGTCCGCCCGAGGGCCTGCAGTCCATCGGCTGGCACTCCTGGGCGGAGTCCGGGCCCAGGTACTTCTCCCGCAGCGCCTGGTAGGTCTTGTCGCCCAGCAGGGGCGACGACTGATACTGCTTGGCCAGGCGATCGGGCATGCCCCGTCCGGGCAGCTCGGCCAAGTTCCCAAAGCTCACCCCGCCTCCGCCTCCGCCGCCACCGCCGCCGGATCCCAATCCTGGCCGGCGGCAGTGCGAGGCACTCGAGTCCCGGGACACACTGCGAGCCCTTTGGCGGGCGGGCGGCGAGTAGTCGCAGGCGCAGGGATCCTCGCGGTCCAGCCGAGCGCCGCCAAAGTCCGTTCGCCGCCGCAGGATGTCCTTGTCGAAGAAGTCCGCCTCGCCCAGGGTGCTGGTGAAGACGCCGGCCGATCTGCCCAGATCCGCGGACTGCTCCTCGCGCGGTGTCTTCACGCAGGTGAAGACCGCCGGGCCGGCGGAGTCATTGGAGCCGTCAATGTGCCGGGCCAGACGCGGTTCGTCCGACGGATTGGCCGGCTTGAAGTCCCAGCAAATGGCCAGGTCCATGGGGCCCATCTTCTTGGCCGGCGCCGAGCCCACGCCCCTGAACGGATCGCCGCCGCCCAGGGCCTTGGGCACTATGCCGCCGCCGGTCTTCGGGCGGAACACCTTCATCTTGGTGCAGTGCGTCGGGCCGGCGTTGTGCGTCTTCACGCCCACGCCCGTGGCAATGGGATCAATCTCCAGCGAGAGGCCGGCATGGCCGCCGGAGATCTGCGCCCGCCGAAAGGCCAGATCGGCCACGCAGTCCGGCAGCGGCTGGTGGTCCAAATTATCCTGGTGCATCCGCTTGGCCAGCTCAAAGTTGGCGTAGGCCGGCACCACCGGCGACGGGCAGCGCTCGTTGGGCTTCTCCGTGATGGAGTGCAGCGGCATCCTCTTGATCAGATCCGGATCGGGGTCGTAGCTGCGGCCGGGCGTGGCTGCCACTGTGGGCAGGGAGATGAGGTCCTTGCCGGGCTCGAAGGCCGACAGGCTGAGTTCGCTGCTCCGCTCCAGGTGGTCCGAGTAGCGATTTTGTGCCGCCGCCAAGGCGGGAAACTGGCGACCAGCCGCCGAGCCAAGCTGCTGCTCCCGGTACTTGATCGGCTGCGTTTCCCTGGTGTCCAAGGTGAGGCGACTGAGGGGCTCTGGCTCCGGCGGATACCGGTTCAGGTCCAGCAGCTCCTGGTGCGTGGGCAGCCGGAACTGGGGCTCCGTCAGAGCGCCCGGGGTGTAGGTGAGGTCCGGAATGGCTGCTTGCGACATGGTTCAATGGATTGGGATGTGGCTTTCACTTTACATTAACAGGAGGTGCAGGCAAGGAGCAGAGATCAGGATGGAAATGGAGATGGAGATGGAGATGGAAATGGATATGAGATGCCGATAAGAATGCGTCTATGTACAGGTGAGTTTAGCGAGGTTTATCATTTTTTGATTGAAAATGAGCGTTCCTCAATGCACAGTTTGAGGCTTAAGGAAATGACTTAATGAAGATGCTTGTGATTTTATTTTTCTTATTATCATTAGCTATTGAATGAAGGTTGCCCTGATTAAACATTGAAAAGTGGTATGCATATTTATTAATCTAACAACAAACAGCTTTGAATTGCAAACTTTAAGGGCATACAAACTTCGGCTTACCCCATTTAGCTTTCTTTCTGCTCAAACTTACCTTTCGGCTCTAGGGGCAGCAGGTGTCCATTCTTGGCGGAGAAACGACCTTGACGCTCTCGTGGGTGCCACTGGCAATCGTCGAGGCGCCCTCAAACTCTAAACTGCAACAAAGTCGAGGGGTTAACGTGGGTTAAGAGCTTAGGCGGGAGACTCGATAGACACCTGTTAGGAAAACCCTCCCGGCGCGTCTCGAGTAATTCCCTTATTTATGGTCCCCAGGCAAACAAACCAATTGATAAAAAAAGCCCACCCCGGAACCGAAGGAGGAGGAGGAGGAGGAGAGGCGGAACAACCCCGGAAAGGGAGCCAATTACACGGCGTAATCTCTGTGCCGGAACATGTGTAGAAACGCATTTGTCTAATGCCACTTAATGCCTTGTTTGTGTTTGAGAGTCTCTGTGTTTGCCCTTCGAAAGTTAAGGCCAGAGGAGGTGCGTTAAAAAACTGGACAATCCCTGGATTTGGACGCCGGGACGCCGATCCGGGCTCATTTATCAGGGGGACTTATCCCACAGCAGACAGGTAGCTGCCAGGCAATATGTCTTCAATTGTTGAAAATTAAATAATTTGTTATTAATGAGAGAGTGGCATATTGTTTGGAATATTTTAAGTAACGTCAAGTCTAATTAAAAGTTATACAAAGCCAACTATAATACCAACTTAATTTAAACAAAGTTTTTTTCAATATTGGTATCTCCAGCTCTGATAGTCTCTGAGATCTTGGTTTTAATTCAGACAAACGGACATGCCTAAATCGACTCGCCTGTTGGTGTTTTCAAAGATACAAATAAACCCACTTTTGAAGCTCGAGAAGATTAAGATTGAAACATTAACGAAAAGGTTCCCGGGACTCGCAGGTTCCCACGCGGACGCAGACGCAGACGCAGACGGTTTGCAATCAACAAATGCAAATGGGCAGCCGCAATGCGTTGGTAACTCGATACGCTCCGGCGCTGGCCGGGATGTCAGCACTTGATTGAGACCTTGATCGATCGGGGGAGTGGGTGCCCCGGGCCACCCTAGGCTCTGGCGTGGGCGTAGCACACGGGCACACGTTCGCAACGCGTGTCTGGTCACCCACAATGGATGAGCTGGTGTTGGCACCGTAATTAAATTTGCACGGCAATTACACAACATCATTTCCCGGGTGGCTGCCTAGTTTCCATGCTTCCACTTCCACTGCCACTTCCACAGATTCCGGCGTAAAATACAAATTGATTTTAAACTCAATTAGCAACAAAAGTGGAGGCGTTTAAGCGGACACCGAAACTACACACAATGCCATGCGGATTACGACACTTGGATGGGCCCAGATGGATGGCCTGGCATTGTGTTCCTATTCCGGAATGGAAACAGATACAGATACAGCCCTCCCCCGAGCAGGGATAGCACCAGGACCCGTCACACCATCACCCCTCGGTGGAAGCGATGATTTTTATGGCAACCCTCTGGGGTGCAATTTATCACATGGTGCAGTCCCGCATCCGCATCCGTGGGATTACAGACAGTCAAAAAGCTAGTTGAGCACACGTGCAAGGATGTTGTTGGGTGGCCCTTGCACTTGTGGCCGAGCAGGACTTACGGGTGGTACTCCTTCTGCGTGGCGACTCCTTCTCCAGCTCTTGTTCCTCCTTCTCCCCCTCTGTATCCTTTTTCGTGTCCTGGTCGAGGCGACAAACACTTAAGCTAATTTCACGCTCTGCCGCTGTCCATGGCCGCCAGTTAGTGCAGTTCCTCTGCTCCTTTCATCAATTTACCAAGCAGCTGTCGTCGTCCTTCCTGGCCAATTGGAAAACCATTCAGGGATCCTTCCAGAGCTTCAGAGACAATCCAATTTTCCCTCGTGGAAATTCCTTCAGCCAACCGATTGTGTGTGTATATTGGGAATGGAATACGGAAATATAAATAACTCCAGTGCTCCGAATCCAGTTGCGTGGCAATCGGCGCCCACTGCCTCTGGTCCAAAGTTACCGTTACCAAGTAAATAAACTTAACTGTCGCTATTTGCAAATGTGCAAATCAAGGGGGGGTGGTAGGGAGAGGTGTGGGTAGCCATAACGGCAAAGGTAACATGTACGACATGCGTACATACGTCACTCGAAAAGCGACGCACAGGTGACAGTTATTTCGCAAAGAAAACTAGGGAAATTTTATTACTTATCTATATACATACATATATGTATATATTATATCATAATAACATTATATATACATCAGAATTAAACTTAAATTATTCAAATAAATAAAATAATCAAATAAAAATAAGAAACACCTAAAGCTCTAACTGAATTTTAAGCTTGAGTATCAACTGTCAAAGGACATTTTTGTCGCCTGCAAGTTGTTTATGTTTATACTTCCCTCTCCCTTGCACTCAGACAAGACAGGCTGCAGACTGTCGGAATGCAGCTAGGCTCTCTCTTCCTAGGGGTGAGAGGGAGACAGGAGTAGAAGGGAAAAAGAGAGTCCAAGTGGTTGCCATTGCCACTTTGTTATTATTATTATCGTTGCGAAAATTATATATGTACATACATACATATGTATATTGTGTTAGCCGCGTTGCCACGCCTTCACCACCCCCTACCCATTGTAGGGCAAAAATTAGGCCGTTGTTTAAAAGAAAACAGAGGGAAGTCCAAAAGGTTGACAACTCTCTTCTGGCCAACAGCCTCCGACGCTCGAACACAGGGTGTTCCGTGCATCATCGAGCTTTCGATGTCGAATTTTCGTTGCAAACCAAGCTTATATGAAGCTGATTCTTTTAATTATAAAATACAATTCAATTAAAATTAAATAAAATAAAATATCAATTTACTTTAGGGCACAACAGATTCGTACTCCATTAAACTCCATATGGTGGCCCTGTTTTCGAAAAGGGGCGTTTACCTTTTTCGTTCCAATGGGGTGGGGTTTGGGGTAAATACAGGAGTTGGCTATATGGGGGTTTTTGGGGTCGGTTAGCAGCTGGCTTTTCCGGCAAAAACGTCCAAACATTTGATAAGCACAGCCACGCCAGATGAGACTCAATGAGAGATGTCTAGAGCCAAAAGGGAGGCTGGGATAATAAAAAAAATTTGCAATATATACTATATGTATATACTATATATATATTTATTGTTTGACTGCTTTTTACACACGCAAATACACGTCATATTTAGTTATAGTATAAACAAATATCACAACTTACAAGCTACACAAAAAAATGTATTGATTATTACTAGTATTCATTTATGATCTACGTTTTTTTTTATTAAATTAATAGTTAGCATTTAAATTAAATATTGTTAAGATGCCTTAAATTACTCAAATTAATTATTCAATATGTATCTTTACGTTTTCGACACTGTTTACATTACATCTTTGTCCGCATTTTAACCTCTGGTTAAATGCTTAAATTATTTAAATTATAAATAAAATATAAATGTTAACCTTGGGTTAAACGAACTTAAATTTTATCAAAACAAAAAAAAATGTAACAAATAAATAAACTTTAAAGTTCAATTTAATTTTCACTATAACAAGAGAAAAATAATAACTCAGAGTCAGATTGGTTACCCTCGGATCAGGGAAAACCGACTGGAAAATCCTTAAAAACAAATTTAATGAATTAAAATCAATACTGATGGCGATATCTGGATAACCATGTATCACCAAGATGGATTATTACATTATTATTACAAACATAGATTAGCTAGAAAGTTTGTAAACCTCCGGTTAAATATTATAATCGTAGGTTAGCAGGTCTGTAAGACTTAATCCCAAACAGAATTGCAGGCTGCAGTACCAGGATTAGTGGAGAAAGGGCTAACCAGGGTTTTCGGGAACACCTGTTGATTTAACTTCTGGTTAAGCATTTAATCAGCATAACCAAAACAATTGTAGGTTAAATCTCCAGGATTTCTCCGGCTTATCCGCTTGTCAGGAAGTCAATTTCCCAGTTAACCTCTGGTTAAGAAATATAACCAGAAAAATGAGTAAATCGTGAAGCAACAGGAATGCTGCAGAGTCTGGTTGCCCTCTAGGTTATCCTGTTATTTGATAGAAAATGCCGAATAGCTCCACCCTTTTCTGTGGAACAAGGTCTCTCTCCCTCTACTCTGACCACGCCCACGTATCCTGGTGACACAGCTGCCGCCCCCCCACCTCCTACGGGGGGGCGAAGAAGTTGGCCTCGTTGAAGAGGCAGCTGGTGGCGAAGCTGGAGGCGCCGGCGCTGTCTCAGGGCGTCTCCAGCACATGATTGAGGTAGGCAATGTAGCAGATGGCCAGCTTGAGGATCTCGATCTTGGACAGCTTCTTGTCCGGCGGCAGAGTGGGCAGCAGCTTGCGCAGCTCGGCGAAGGATACGTTGAAGGCCTCCACCCGGATGCGCTCTCGCGTTGCATGCGCCGTCCGGTACTTAAGCGTGGCCCGGCGCCGCCGACGACGCTCCTCGCGCGACAGTCCCACCAGCTCCGAGGGATCCAGGTGGGCGATGGGCGTGGTCCGGCGCCGCGGTGCCGGCGTAGGCGGAGGCGGTGGTGCCGGCTGGGCGGCCGTTTCGCAGGCCATACGCGCCTGGAAGCGCTTGTCGATATCCAGTGTAGTGCTGGCCGCATAGTCCTCGCTGACCAGATGCGGATTGTTCGCTCCGACGACCATCTCGTCCTCCTCGGGCAGGTAATAGCGGCTCAGGGCAATGCTCTGCGGCGGGCCCGCCGCCATGTGCGTCATGTCGTAGACCATTTTCTTCTTTGGAGCTTTGACTTTGCTATGGGAGAAAGATAATCCGTAAAAGTTAGTAATTGGGAACAAATAATTGCGTAAAAAGATTGAAATAATAATATCCAATAATATCCAAATTATTTATTAGAATTATAATCAGACTCGAAGTGTGGCTATTTTGTGCCTTGAATGATGCCAAAGGAGGACACTTGCTCTCTAATCCATCCAAATTAAATCCTGGGAAGCGTAACCCCGCAAATCAAACACTTGCATTATTTATGGTTCATTTGTGTGCATTTGTTGTGGAGGGTGTGCGAGTGTGCCGCACACACGCACACCCCTTTCTGTTTGCCTTTCCTATTATTTTCATTTATTTTTATTGTACTTATTGTGTTTATTGTTTATTCGCAACATATTTTCACACCTACACAAATAGCCGAACAATCGGCACGTTTATTCGCCCGCGGGAGTTGGTTCCGCCTCAAGGAAGGACCTGAACCCCTTAGGATCGAGGGAAAGGGAAACCCCTTTGCGGTCTATGTATTATTTTATACGCATTTATTTAATGGGCTTTTCTGAAAAGTCACACACAAATTGCATCAAGCCCAGAACGCGGACGTGGCCCTCTTGGGTCGCCAAATGGGATCAAGCGAAATCGGATCTATGTAGTTTGATGATGCCCAAGTCTCTGGAGACTTGTGACAACAATGTATCTGCCATGAATTCAAAATAAACCAAGTTAGCGAACTACTTTTTTGATTTTTTAAGGATAGGAAATAAGTTTCCTTATACAGAAATTAAAACATATGAGCCTATAACATGAAATTTAACATCTTTTTTTAATATATATTATCTGAATTTCCGTATAATTCGAGAATTAATATTAACAGTATTAAAAACAACCAAAGATTTATGTATAGAAGCAATTAGTAATATTTTAATATAATCTTTTTTCTTGCCTTTTCCAAACACATTTTTATAGCTTAATTATTCTTCTTACTTTTATTTGTTAGTGGTACCTGTTTTTAATTTGGAACTTTTAAAAAACTATTTTAATATTTACTTATAGGTAAACGTGGGGTGATTAATCCTGAAGCTGAACAAAGATTTGTACTTTATTAACTTATATTACTAATAGTTTTATAAACTTATAATATTAATACGTTTCTGATATTTAAATCACTTTTTTCATCTCTCGTCTGTGGCACAACAAATAATTTAACTTTCACGTTTTACTCTGTACATAACAAACAAAACTATATCGGCAGCAACTAATTTCAAACAATTGTTTCTAAAAGCACACTTTCCCCACTTTTAAATCTTACAAAGCCTGAAACTCACTGCAGTCACAGGTGCAGGGTATTCCGTGATCCTTTGTCTGGCTAGTGGACGTTTTTTTCTTCTAATTTCACTGAGGCTCAGCTGCTGCTGCTCGCCTGAAGGAGACACACGTCGAACTGACTTCCGGTCGAGAGGCTGTAGCTTCCTTTATTGCGAAAATCAGAACAACCCTTGGTTCCCGAAAAGAACAGCCAATGGCGAGTGCACCACCCTCGTCAACAAGCGCCAATAAAAGCGCTTCCTGCAGGAAGAGCAAAATGGCGGTGGTTAGTACGAAACACCGCCCCTATTTTGACAGGGAAACCACCCTCTGTACGGGATGCTGTGTGAGATTTGAAAATAAAGTTCGCCCGGGCGCGTCATAATCGATTACACCAAAACATTTTCTATCGAGGCCAGAACCGTTTACCAACACTGGAAAATCCAAAGTGCCCCACCATTAAGTATCGATGTATAGGCTTTAATCGATAGTACACATTGCATTTCATAACACAAATTTGTTCTTCACTTTGTTTTCGCTAAAATAATCAAATAAAATGAACCTGTCACGTCTGCTGGCGCCCCTGCGGAGCAGCACATGCCCGGTGCGCAGCTACGGAAAACACAACAAGAAGTTCCTCTACAAGGATGGACAGAAATTCGAGGGCATCACATACTATCCCAGGTGAGGTGTTGCGCGGTGGAGAGTGTCGGCACTTTGCGCCATGTTTCTGACAACGACAATCACCCGGTATTCGCAGGACGGCAGATCATCAGGACCCACCCGTGGAGCCGGCCAAGCTGTTCCGGGTGCAACGCATCAAGCCGGTGAAGGGCAATCCGTACTGGGAGAAGCGTATCCTTAAGGATCTGGGCCTGGACGGCAAGCAGAGCGACTTTACGGTGGTCAAGAATATACCGGAGAACAATGCGCGTCTGTGGAAGATCAAGCACCTGGTAAAGGTCACCCCGATTACGTTTCCGTACGGCGAACCGACGGCACAGGATGTGCGGCATACGGTACTCAAGGAGAACGGCGAGTGTCTGGTTACCAAGGACCTTGGACCCCTGGAGGTGCGCCTGGAGGCGCGCGACCAGTTCGACCAGCAGCCCCACCGACTGGACACCGATCTGCTGCGCAAAGACGCCCGCCTTAAGTGGCTGAATCCGTGGTAGTCGAGTAACGTAAAAATAGTAATACCCTGTTAACTTTATTCCTTAAAAAACATTTTGCAATACGCAGAAGCGAAAAGAACTTGATGTCGAAGCGGGCTTATAAGGCTTACGATGTAATGGCCATGGCCACCTTCTTCTCCAGCGTCTTGCAGCCGGAGATGGCGAACATGCCGTGTGTACGATCATAACTGATCGAGTTCTTCACGATGTCGTCGATGATCTTTTGGTCGGGCCACCTGTTCCAACGCCGGAACTCCGCCTCCAGGCACATGACCACATGCGACTTCTCCATTGGCAGGAAGGGAATGAAGTGGTCGATCACGTGCGAGTCTATCAAGGCGGTATGCTTCAGTCCACCATCCAAGTTGTAGGCGGCCTTCTTCAGAAGCATCTCGAAGTCGCTCAGCCGGGTGTCCTCGCGCAAATTGCCGGCCTTCATTAAGTTGCCCAGGTGGTCGGCTATGTGCTTGCCGGCCGTGTTTGAGAGAAAGATGAAGATCGCCTTCGTGTTGTCCGTGCCGTCGGCAAAGGCGTTATAGTCGGCCAGCGAGGCGAGCGTATCAAAGACGCCGTTGGGCATCTTGTCCACCTCGTCGAAGATAAACAGAGATCGCGGGCAGCTGATCAAGTGCTGTCGAACCTCCCGGCTGATCCGCTCCTTGTAAAGAGGCACATAATTGGCGTTTGGAAAGTCGGCCTGGCCCAGGTACTTGACAACGTAGCCGGACTTGGAGCCCTCTAGGTACAACGCCTGCGCTATCTGATCCGCCACAAAGTTCTTCCCCGTTCCGGGCTGCCCGTGGAAGCTGATCACCAGTGGTTTTCGCGACGTACTCTGTGAGCTGAAGTGGGAAACCAGGGCGGGCACAACATTCTGCTCCACGAGGTGTTGTCCAAAGAGCGTTCTTCGCAACGAACTCTTGAGTGCTGCATGGGGAATCCCCCGTAATTAGAAACGATTAAAATAGCACGCTCTTGCTTACCTTCTATGTTGCCCGGTATGCTGCGCTCATCGCAGCACTCTGTAAACTTGCACCTGAAGTATGCAGCAGAGCTGGCGATGCCAATACCTATGGCGGACATGGTTAGCGGTTCAAGGGATTCTGCTGGAAGGATCAGCAGGATGCTAAGGGACAGCAGCAGTACTATTCGCATTTTGACCATTTAATAAATATATTCAATTAATACGGCCGACAAAAGCTAGTGACACGATTTGAACCACGATAGTAGAGCTGGGTCGACCACTCACGATAGTTTCGATATATCGAATATTAGTCATTACCGCCACTATCGACTTTTTGATTTCGATGGTGAGCGATAGTGACAAAAGCTATTTTCACTTTTTGGGCAGCGAAAGAGCACATGGTAGCGTGTATTATGGTGTTGGCGGCCAATATGGATGCATTTTTAGGAAAGCCGAGTGTCAAGGGTATGTAATGCAACATAAAAATATATATATATATTTTGTTCTTTATTCTTTGAAAAAATGTTTTATCTATATTTTTGTTTTGTGTGATATATTCTAAGAAAAAATATTTTTTTTTTTGTTTTATAAAAACAAAATATAATTGAATGGAAGTAAACAAATTATTTTTTAATTGTATTTTAGTAAAAAAAAAATTTTTATATCACTATCGCGATGTATTGAATATTCTGCTCAAAAACATCGAATATGGCAACTATCGATAGTTTCCCAGCCCTAATTTGAACCACGATAGGGACTATCGATTGCAATTAGAATAATAACAATAAATATGCAAAAAACGAGAAGACCCTGAATCAAGAGCTGGAAATAAAATCGATTAATATATTGCTTCCTATTTTATGATACATCGCTCTATATTTTCAGAATCGAAACAGTTACACAATTTCTTGGAATGCAGATATAATTTTTTCTGCAAAACTTAATACCCTTAATAAATTCGCATTGATTGTTAGGGTATTACAAGTATTGTAGATATTTTTATTGAAAGAGGGAATGAAAAAATAACAAGATGACACATTTCTTGCCCGTTTCTCTCACTGTACCAGAGTTCGTGAGTTTCTTCGTGCATGCAAGAAGTCGCGAATCGCGGCACGCCGTCACTCGCCGCTATCGATATTGCCGGTAATCGCTGTCTGTGCACCTCTAGTCGCTGGCAAAAAAAAAAAAAAAGAAACGCCGCATCCGCAGGAAAATTGTCCCAAAGCCATTCAAGAATTGGCACGGTGAAGCGCTCGCACCCAACAAAGCCGACACGTAGCCGACGGCTAGCAAGCACTGAACTCCTCGCCAGGAGCAGCAGCAGAGACAGGCGCCCCCTCTCAGCCAGGAGGCAATCCAACAAAGCGTGCCGGTGGAACGAGTCAAGTTTTTGGCATTTTAGCAAAGGAACCGCGAGCGAAGTGAAAGTGCCCGAGTAGAGGTCAGTTAGTGCGGAAAGATGAGTCGCCGACGGGCCCACGACACGGAGGACGAGAGCTATGGTGAGTACATTAAAGTCTTACCTAGCCATTAGAGTTGGTAACTGGAGGGCGATTCCAAAATGCAGATCATCGTCGCAACAAGCGCCGCCGGGTGTCGGAGAACCAGGAGATCGAGGACCGCCTGGAGTCGTTGATTCTGCGCGTGGGCGAGCGCAGCACGTCGTCGGTGGAGTCGAATCTCGAGGGACTCGTCTCTGTGCTGGAGGCCGATCTGGGCACCTTTCGCCTGAAGATCCTGCGCATTCTGTCTGACTGTGCCGTGCGCATGCCAGAGAAGTGCACAGTGTACACTACGCTGGTGGGTCTGCTGAACGCCAAGAACTACAAGTTCGGCGGCGAGTTCGTCGATCACATGGTGAAGACGTTCAAAGAATCGCTGAAGATGTGCCGCTGGGACGCCGCCCGCTACTCGCTGCGTTTCCTCGCCGATTTGGTTAACTGTCATGTAATCTCGGCCACAAGTCTGCTGCAGCTGCTGGACACAATGATCGACGTGTCTAACGAGGACACGGTGCCGCAGGTGCGTCGCGATTGGTTCGTCTTTGCCGTCCTCTCCACGCTGCCCTGGGTGGGCCGCGATCTGTACGAGAAGAAGGAATCGGCGCTGGAGTCGCTCCTGCTACGCATCGAGGTCTATTTGAACAAGCGCTCCAAAAAGCACCACAACGCACTGCGGGTGTGGTCATCGGATGCGCCGCATCCGCAGGAGGAGTACCTGGACTGCCTGTGGGCGCAGATACGCAAGCTGCGCCAGGACAACTGGGCGGAGAAGCACATTCCGCGGCCGTACCTAACCTTCGACACGATCCTGTGCGAGGCGCTGCAGCACAATCTGCCGCAGATCGTGCCGCCACCGCACCACGATGCCTTCGAGTATCCGATGCCCTGGGTCGTCTACCGCATGTTCGACTACACCGACTGCCCCGACGGCCCCAATCTGCCCGGTGCCCATTCGATCGAGCGCTTCCTCATCGAGGAGCATCTGCACCACATCATCGAGACGTACCACCACGAGCGCAAGGACTGTGCCGCCCAGCTGCTTAGCTTTCCGTTCAAGCACAAGATACCGCTGGAGTACTGCATCGTGGAGGTGATATTCGCCGAGCTCTTCCACATGCCAACGCCACGCTACCTGGACATCTGCTACGGCTCCATCCTGATCGAACTGTGCAAGCTGCAGCCGGCCACACTGCCCCAGGTGCTGGCCCAGGCCACCGAGATCCTCTTCATGCGCATCGACTCGATGAATACCTCCTGCTTCGATCGCTTCGTCAACTGGTTCTCGTACCACTTGAGTAACTTCAAGTTCACCTGGTCGTGGGACGAGTGGGACAGCTGCCTGTTGCTGGACGCCGAGCATCCGCGTCCCAAGTTCATCCAGGAGGTGCTGCACAAGTGCCTGCGGTAGGTTATCCAGCTTTCTGCAACTTTTCTGCCTTGCTTATTGATAATATTTAATATTCTCTCCCCAACGGCAGACTCTCTTATCATCAGCGCATCACCGAGATGATGCCCACAACGTACGCCAAGCTCATCCCGCCGACCCCCGTGCCCAACTACAAGTATGCCAACGAGGAGGCAGGTGAGTCGCTCGTCCAGCACACGATCTTGAGGTTATACAATATATTTGGGGATAGACCTTACATGGCTAGGATTATGATTGTAGTCTAGGGGAAGGGGTGTACTGTGGATCACTTAATTGCTACTGGCTTCACCTCGTTCTCCTCGTCGTCCACCAGAATGGGTATCTCCTCGCCATTCTCGCCCACCTTGATGCTGACCGACCGACTCACCGACTTTTGGGTGAGCACCTCCACGACTGGCCTGGACGGAGGGGTGGCTGCCCCCGTTGTCGTCGTCGTCGTCGCCGTGGTCGTGGTTGTGCTGCTGCCGGCTATGACGGCCTCGTGGCGCAGACTGCTCTTGGCCTTGCTGTCCTGCTCCTTGCGCCGCTTGGCCCACTTGCTGATGGGCGGCTCCGTGGTCGTGGAGGTTGTGGTAGTGGTGGACCTGCCCGCAGTAATGCGCGGGGTGGTACGATAGCGACTAATGGAGCGCAGCGGACTGAAGTGTGTGGAGGTGGACACGAAGTTGGAGCTGCTCGTCGTGGGGATCGCATGGAGAGCTGACACTGTTGTTGTTGTTGTTGTTGTTGTTGTTGAGGTGGAAGAGGCTTCAGTGGCTTCGTTAGCTTCTGTGGTAGTCGCAGGCTCTATAGTCGTGGACAGTTCCGGCTGTTCCAGGCTGCTTCCCTTCCTCTCCTGCTCTCCTATTACCTCCTGGGGCTCCTGCTCCTGCTCCTGCTGCTGCTTCTCTGGCAGCACATCGATGGGATTCTGGTGCACATAGAGGGGATCCGGTTCCGAGTACCGATACACCGTCTCTTCGAGAGGTTCGCTCTGCACAAAGGACTTGTCCTCATCGTTGGCCCCTGCGTAGATCAGCAGCGGCGGCAGCTTGGCCGCCTGGTACTTGGAGGCCTGGCCATAGATCTGTGGCGTTCGCAGCAGCACAGCCTGCTCCTGGTCGTGCTCCTGCTCCCGCTGATCCTCGGCAGACTCCGAGGAGCCCGAGTGCGAGCTGGGAAACTGTACCGTCTGGTGCGGCGGATAGAAGCCCGCTACGGGATGGCTTGTCGGGGTGGTTAGCTCGCTGGGATCGGAACTGGACGACGATGGCAGCCGGTAGGCTAGCTCTGTGTCCCCCGTGCCAGGGGCCACATAGAAGTGGTGATGGAAGTGATGAGTCACGCCACCAGCAGTGGCTTCAACGCCACCATGACCGCCGGTTAACTCGTTGTTGCTGTGACTGTGGGGAAACCTCTCCACCGCCGGATAATTGGGACGAAAGGTGGTGGGCGCCACGTAATTCGGACGCAGTCCCAGGTTAAATAGTCCCGGGAACAGCTCGATCTTGGGACTGCCCTTCAGATACTCACCAATATTGAGCTTGGGCGGCACCGCTGGCGGCAGCGGCAGCGACGGAGCAGGCTGGAATATGCCATGGACAAAGGTGGCCTGCGACTGCTCCGCATTCATTGCCGCCGCCGCCCGATGATCCTGACGCCTTTGGGCGAAACCCGGCTCGCGCGTGAAGCGCCCAAAGCTGCCCGGATAGTCCGACTCCTTCTGGATGTAGCTCATCGGTTGGTGCGGCTGCCAGGCCTGGCTCTCCAGCGGCGTCACGCTGAACTTCATCTCGTAGTGAAAGGGACGGCCGCCGCTCTCCCCGTCCCGATGCCGAATGCGCTGGACCTGCCACAGGGCCCGCCGCCGCTGGCTGGGACTGGCCAATGTCGAGGCGGGACACTTTAACCGGAAGCACGTGCCGCCCTCCACGAAGCGATAGGTGGTGGTGGCGTTGCCATGCTCCGTTGTTCCCAGCTGCTCCAGATAGCCCTTGGCCAGGGTAACGATGTCGCCGAAACGCGAGGACGCCGATCCTGCCACCGAGCCGCTCTGAGGATCTGCCGGCAGGTAGGAAGTCTGCAGGAAATCATGATACTCATGCAGCTGACTGCCGCCCGAGCATCGGTCTTTGAGTGTGTGTGTCAAGGCTGTGGAGGGGCTGTGGATGCCTTACCTCAGATTTCCGGCTGCTGCGTTGACAGCGGCATCCGTGAAGAGTGTCACATAGGTCACATGCTTCAGCGTTCGCTCCCAGGGACGCTGTCGCTGCCCCGAGGGACTTTGCCGCAGTTGCGCCTGCTCCTCTACCTTCTCCTCCTCATAAAAGATGCGCTTGCCATTGAGCTGATGGCTCTGCCTGGGCGTCAGCAGCAAATCCCGTCCAGCGCCCACAATGGCCCCGCCCAGGGGCAGCTGCAGATGCATGGACAGATGATCATGGAGCTGAAACCGTTCGATGCTGCCTAAGGCAACAAAAAAAAAAACTACTTACGATTGCCATGAGTACAGGCAGTAGCCTGCAGAAGCACAGATTCCGTTTCCTCATTGCCTTGTCTCGTCTCTGGACTCACTCACTCACTCATCGGCACAGAAAAAAATACAAATAATAAATAATGGGGAATAGCCGCCAAGTGGGATGCGTTCGGAAGCGTTTGAGCTGCGCGCGCTTGAAACAACGACTGAGACGCGCCCGCGACTGGCGCTCGCTAATAATTCGCATTGGCGTCCGGAGCCGTGTGGCTTCTGTTGCTTCTGTGGCCCGCTGCTTTCGTTGAGGCAGCCAAGCGATGCGAGATGCGTCGCCAGCGGCGGCGGAGGCCTTTTGCGCAATCTGCAGTTCGCGCAGCGTGTGTGCTTTTCATTTTCATTTTGGGCTTTTTGCATAGCCCCCAAAGTCGAAGTCGGAGTCGTAGACGAAGTCGGAGTCGGAGTCATTTATGCAACGCTCTGGCTTGGTTGTGTGGCTGTGTGGGGATGGATGTGGAGCACGGCTGGATACTCTTCTGGGGCAATGCTAGTCTGCTAAGCCGCTCTCCTAAAGCAGGGTATATCCCAGTGCCGCATAGCTCTTGGCATGCGCTTCTTGATTTTGATTTCATTTGTGTTTCGGCTATATAGCCTCCATTTAGGCCCCCGAAATAAACGTTGCCTTAGATTTCTATCGTGGCTCGCTTCGCTGGAGTTTCCCTCTCTTGGGGCGCCCGCCTCCGCCTTGCGGCCGCGTTCCCTTCTGGGCGTTTCACCTTCGGCGAGGTTCTTTCCTGCCGCCTCCACGATGACCCGTCGCTGATAACCCCCCTAACGGAACGGAACGGTACGGAACGGCGGAGCTCTCATTGAACATTGAACTACGGGGGCGGAGCAAGAGTACTTCCCCAGCGGAGTAAGAGTACCTGCTCCCTGGACACGCTCAATTTGAGATGGAAACCAGAAACCAGAAATCAGACTCCCGTGAAAACATCTTTAATTCTGGCTTTTAACTGGCTGCCATTTTAGGAGGCGATGGACGATGGCAGGGAGAGCACAAGGCCCAGACTGTGTTATTAAGTATTATGTGCGAACTTTTTTCCACACAACAAAAACAGCAACATAATCTTGACACATGCAAAAAAAGACAACCAAATAACAAAACTCCCAAACCATTGACATTGTCTAGAGGCTCGAGTCACAGAGTCTCTTTGGGTTTTGTGTAAAGGTTAACGATGATGATCATGGAGAAGGTTTTTCCAACAAGAATCTTAGTTAGTTAGATAACCAGGGTTTTATCTTGTATTTTTTCAAGAATAACAATTTTGTCTTAACTCCTTTTAATAGGTATTAGGATTTAATAAATAAATTAATTAGTAAATGAAAGAAGCAGTTCGAGAAACTCCATTTTTTGCATTTTTCCTATAGAATATCAAGCACTTCTATCTGAAACCTTAACTGCTTCAAGGTTCAGGTTTAAAGGCAACTCAGAAAATCGAATTTCTTGTTTTTCCTCATCGCTTTCAACTCTTACCCTGTTTAATTAAGGCCTAACTGCATTAGTTATCTTTACATTCGCACCTAAATTCCTAATTCCGCATTTGGCAATGCAAAATGCTTGCCAAATGGCCGCATAATTAGTGGCTCTCCACGAAAGCCACCCTTTTCGATCCACATAATTGACATAATTGACGCAAGTGCCAATAAACTGCATGTAATGTAATGGCTGGCAGATGGGGGAGCAGGTGGAGCTGGTGGAGGAGTTAGAGCCAAAGAGGTAGAGCTAAGGCAGAGCCATCATTAGTAACGCAGCGCCACGCTAAGCTCCCTGGCGGTGCCGCTTGGTTCCACGCCATGAACCGCACATAACCAAAGCCAAAAGCCAGAGCAAGCAATGAAATGCGAATTGCAACGAAAGTGTCACCTAACTAGGGACACACAAGGCAATGCTCTTCTCTCGACGGGCACTTGATTCATTGTTTTCCATTTGGGGGAAAACTTTAAAATAAACTAGAGATATATCTATTAGAGATAAGGGCGTCTAAACCAAAGTAAATCCCCATTAAAATAGCTTAGGAACACATGTAAAGCAGGAAGATAAGGGAAAGTATACTTCAATTATTGTATATTTATATTTAAATCCAAATTAGTTTTGATCATGCCCCAGAAATACATAACAACTATGTACATACATACCTCGTGAAACACACAAATTATCTGAATCATTTCCTCACTGAATGCCTCTTCGCCTCGCTTCTCCCACAGCCAATTTGCCGGGCACAACGGTGGCCCATCAGCTGGTGGTGGCCATCCGTCAAAAGTGCCCGCCCGAGGAGGTTGTCAACATACTGAAGGAGATACCCAGCAGCGGCTACAGCGGCGAGGAGATGTCCGATGGTAGCTTCAATGCCCTGAAGATTGATGTCTTTGTGCAGACCCTGCTGAATTTGGGCTCGAAATCGTTCTCGCACAGCTTTGCGGCCATTTCCAAATTCCACACCGTATTCCGTGCCCTGGCCGAAACGGAGGAGGCCCAGATTTGCATTCTGCACAACATCTACGAGCTTTGGTCATCGCATCCCCAAATGATGGTGGTGCTGATCGATAAGCTGCTGAAGCTGCAGATCGTCGACTGTTCGGCGGTGGCCACATGGATCTTCTCCAAGGAGATGACCGGCGAATTCACCAAGATGTATCTGTGGGAGATCCTTCACCTGACCATCAAGAAGATGAACAAGCATGTGATCAAACTGAGTGAGTGCCCGTAAAATCCGCTACCTAATGTGCAGACACTTATTCCAACTCTCTCTGCCTTTGCGCAGACACTGAGCTGAGCGAGGCGAAGGACAAGCTATCGAAGGCGGACTCTTCGTCCAGCGATTCGGAGGAGGACTCCTCGCACAAGCGGAAAAAGCCCATCACGCATGCCGACAAGCCCTCCGAGGAGGTGAGTCCAGTCCACAGCGTCACCTTGGTTTATGGTAAATCAAAAAAACATTTAACTTGATTTCCCCAGGTGGTGGAGCGCATGGAGGAGAAGTTGGAGGCGGCGAATGTCAACCAGAAGCGTCTGTTCCTCATCGTCTTCCAGCGCTTCATTATGATTCTATCGGAGCATCTGCTGCGCTCTGACACAGATGGCCGTGATCCGGACACGGACTGGTATCGCTGGACAATCGGGCGCCTGCAACAGGTCTTTCTCATGGTGAGGAGTCATTGAATTGTGTAATAAATTCTTCTTATTGACTCTATCTCTCCCGATCTCTCTGTTGCAGCATCATGAACAAGTTCAGAAATACAGCAGCACTCTGGAGACGCTGCTCTTCACGTCCGACCTGGACACGCATATACTGGAGGTTTTCCAGCAGTTTGTGGCCCTGCGTGCCTGAAGGAGTAGTCCTCTGCTCCCCTAAGAATCCCCATCTCCCCTCTCAAGCGCTCTTTAGTCTGTTCCATTTTGCTCTTTTTTGTATACTTTTTGCGTAATGATTTTTTGAAAGTGTTAAGTAGAGTCCTAGTACGGTCATGGAACACCCATAGCATCCTTTAATCTAGCTATACTTTTTTTTGTATACAAAACCAAACAAAACACGAATAAAGTCGAAGCGAAGGGTTCTTTGCCACGGTGAAGAGATCCAGGAAGACGCGAAAGTACAAAGCTGCCAGTTGATTTAATGGTTTAAATAATAATTCAGTTACAT
>VNJV01008204.1:0-22282 GCA_008042635.1 Drosophila nikananu
TTGATTTATTGGCACCGACAATAGTTTATCTGGCACATCTAGCCAAAAGCTATGAGTGGGAGAGCTAGCTGGAAAAAACCAGGCCCAAACCTCAGGGGAGCGTGGCAAAGTTAACGCCGTTGCAGCGAGCTGCTGGCAAACAGATCGAGGGCCATAAACACACTGCGGGGGGCGCATCGCCCTGCAGTCTGCAGTCACAGAGCTTACTTTGTGTGGCACCACCATCGATTTTTGGCCATATGGCTGGCGGAGGAAACCCTTTAAAGTTGCACCAGTTGAAGACGAGTTCAAAGGAGTGGGGGACTTCCCCCTGGGTTCCTGCAGAATGCAAAATATGGAATGCAGCTGGGCGGCGACCCTCTTAATTCATGCAGGATGAATGCTCGGGGTGGCTCCACTTGCACTTGCTGCTTCAGTCAAGGATACTTCACACCCTCCAGCTGCCCACCCAGCTCCCAGCTCCCCCCCAGCCATCCAGCCATCCAGCCCCTTTCTGGGCCACTTGTGTGGATGGATTTATTGCCGTTTTCGGCTTCAGCTTGGAAATTGAAAAGCAAACAAGCCGCTAACAAGGTGAAGCTCTTGCCTCCTTGCGCGCCACTTTTTTTTCCCTACGAATTCCCAGCCTCCCGATTTCCCCGATTTCTCCGCTTTTCCCGATTTTCCCGAGTTGTGCCGCGCACACTTCAATCTAAATTTGAAGTTGCTCGATTCGTTTCCTTTCGATTCGTTGCGATTCGATTTTTCGTACGTGCTCGATAATCCCGCCATCGCCCTCCAGGAGCTGCTCCTGGCCCTGGTCCCCATCCCAATCCTCTCCAGGCCGAGTTCCCTTGTAAATGTTGAACATTTTTGATTTCTCACGTAGACTTATGCCCTTTGTGTGTTGTGTTTGAATTGAGCACCATTAAATGTCCAAGTGGCATGCAACATTTTTCGCACTGTGGTCGTTGCCTTGAAGGATATTCAGATGCGAGTACAAGCACCCACGTCTACTTATTCAATTTCTTATTCTCATTTCTTATTTTGGCTAAATAAATTTATTCTGGCTGCTGGTGAGCTAAGCAGTTTTGTGAATTTGCCACAATTTGAAAATGTCAGGATGCGTGTGGTTTGCTGACGAAGGTCTGGTGGTTGAGCCTGGGAAATATGTATGTTGTGAGTATTCTAATTGATTCACTTGGCAGATGTGGAAATAAGTTTGATTTATTGAATACAACTGCTGAGCTTAAGATTTTTTCCAAAGTACAAAAGGATGATGAGCTTGGAAGTTATTATTATTATAACTTCTCCCAGCTTAGTTATTTAAATGAATTCAGTTTCCGCAATGTTTTTATCTTAGAAATCGAATTCATTAAGACTCTTCCCTCATTTACTCTGTTTTTTGTTGATATTCAGTGCTAAGCGATTGCATTAGTTCCTTACTTTTGCTGACACTTTGCAAGGTCGTCGAAAAGAAAGTTTAAGTGGAGCATCGCTGACACATTTCTCCTGCTGTCTGGCCATAAATGCAGCAAAGTTTTAGATTTTCTTCTATTTTTTTTTCTCCCCCAACAATTTCTGTTATTTATGGAGTTGTTTTCAGAGGCAAACATGGTTGGAATCCAATGAAAACAAGTTACGTAATTGGGCACTTTCCGGCCAGATAAATCCGCACACAGAGAAAGTCGAACAGATATCCGTGTTGAGGGAGAGTGCATTAGCTGGAATCGAACAATGAATAATGTGCGGCCATTTGACGGACGTTAACAGGGATCTGTGCCGGCCTAGTCCTAGGTCCTGGCCAAATTAGGAGCAATAAAATTGAAATTTATGAGAGCAGAAAGCCGGCAAGCCGAAGCAAGGCCAAAGGGGAATAGCTGGAATAAAAAGGCTTATCCCCTGAAATCTCACCTAGGTTATACATATGTGCTTTTGGGGGAGGCAGGCGGAACAGGAAGCCCAATAAATTGGCAGTGCCGCCATCAAGTTTTGCCTCTATTAAAACACACAAAACAAATGCAAAAGTTACACACAAAGGGAAACTTTTCCGGGAGCTCTTTCCGAAAGGGGTTTGTTGTTGTTGTGGTTCCGTTGTTCTTTTGCTGACTCTGTGTTATTTTAGAAAAACTTGCGCCCACGTCTTGGCTTTGGTTCTGGTTCTGGTTTTGGTTATGGTCTAGGTTGTGGCTCGGCCCGCCCACATTTTCCGGCCACGTCCTGCCAGCCAGTCAAGCGGAAACTCCATAAGTTGAAATTATTTGGGAAAAGGTTCAAAGCTGAATTCAGCTACCAATTCATTATAATGACATCAACGTTTGCCCCCTTTTCGGGCCAGCCTAATTGAGATTTAATGGATGCCTAGCTCTTTATTTTCCCCATTTCCTCCACAGATCTGCGGGTCTATTGGCGGAGATCTATCGCTGGCAACGGTGGCAAGCTGCAAATTTAGTTGAATCCAATTATTTTTTATGCTTCCCTTGCATAGGGGGGAATCGCTTGAAAAGCGCTGGCGGAAAATTGAAAATTGCACAAAAGGCGGTGGGCCCTTCCTCGAGCCTCGTCGACATGCTGGCACATTGTGGAATAGTTAAGTTAATTGTCCCATCCACGTTGCGATGCAATCTCTGTGTTCCAGAGGGAGTCAGGGAGTGCCGGAGTGCCGCTGGGAGCCAAATTTGCAGGTGACAGGGCTCTTTGTGGATTTCCAGAGCGTGACAAATGGACAAACGAACGCTTTGTTAATTGTCCTTGGACTGTCCAGCCAAATCCCTTTGGCTTCTGTATAGTTAAGTGGCATTTGACCGGACAAACAATGGAAAGCTAAGACCTTTCCTTGGTTTCGAGGTGCCTCAGGGCAAGGTTTCTCTTGCAAAAAACAAATAAAAGGAGTCAGGGATACTGCTTTAAATATCTATTTCACTTTCTTTTTGAATCTTTTTTTTTTTGGGTATGAGTTGGAATCAAATTTCGGTTGTATGTGTTTATTTTACTTTGAGGTTTATGTATTTATTGGAAGACACATCAAATTCTCTGATTTCATAGGCAAGCATTGGTTTTATTTTGAAATGTATTAAATGTAAGTATTTATGGTTTTCAGTTACAAGTCAAAAAGACCTCAAATATGTTGATTTTAAGGTCATGAAATCGATATTTATGGATATAATTTTAAGAGGAAAAGTCAAAGTTTAGAATTATCATAACTAAGTCAAAAAAGCCTTAATTTCCATTCGGTAAACATTTCTGTACTAGTTTTTAAATGGGTAATAAAAATGCATATTAAATAATACAATTTGAAAAATTAATTTTTTGTTCAATTTTTCATAATTTTTATGATGTTACCCCTTATAAAATTTTTAAAAATTTTATAATTTTTTTTTTGCCTGCAACATGACTAGATCGACTGGGCTGAAGATGCTGATCAAGAATATATATGATTTATATGCTCGGAAATGACTTCTTCAATGAGTTTTAAGCTACTGACTAAGTAAAAAATACCCTGAAAGGGTAAAGAAATTACAAAATTACATTCAATAAAAATATAAAATATACAAATTTGTATTCATATTTCAATTTGTATACATATTTTATTATATAAACATATAAAAGAGCTTTATTGATCTGTTAAAAAAATGCGGTGTGCCCAAATTCTTTCCCATTTTTCAAGTAAACATTTTAAGTAGACACTACTTAGCATTTTAAAAAGTTCACAAAAACTAGGCATTTAATAAAATGTATCCTCCTTCTGGTTAAAAGTTAAATCATCTACTGATATTTGCAATAAGGATTAATTCAAAAAATGTTATAAAACCCGATTTAAACTGCAATTTCAATAGACTTAAAGCTGAGCCGCTTCATCCGCCCTTTTTTGGCTTCACTCTTATCACGTAATTCAATTTGTATTTTTAGTTAATTAATCAATTTTTTAGCCACCCAGCCAGAATGTTGACTTTGTCTAGATTTAAGCCCGCCCATGCAAATAGACTGTGTAGATGAATAAATATTTTCATGTAATTATTATGCACATGCTGGCGTAATCCTTGGCCCGAAAGTCGCGTGTTGTGGCAAACACAATAAGCCCCGGCAGGCCCCCCATTTCGGGCAGGCAAATAAAAACATTTAATTAAACTTTACCAACACATACATGAATAATTAAAATTTAATTTCGGCAATATATATTACACAGACAGCAGGGGACAGGAGGCGGCGGCAGGCGGCAGGCGGCTGGTCTGAAGGTCTGATGGAATGCTGCAGGAGAGCCGCCCGGCTACTAAGCAACAAAAGCAACTGCCACCCACTCGGAGACAGGCAACTTGTCACCTGGAAAACGGAGAAAAAAGCGAAAGGAAAACGCAGGATCACGACCAGAGGCAGAAGCAGAAGCAGAAGCAATTTGGCTGACGAAGCCCACAAAAGCCTTCGCCGAAAGGTGAGGCCAACAAAGGAAATACATAAAATATGGCTCCCCACTCCTACTCCCCACTCCCACTCCTACTCCCCACTCAATCTCCCACTCCCACTCCCACTCCTACACCCACTCCTACTCCCACTCTCCCCTATATAGCCACTGGTGTTGTGTTGTGCTGTGCAGTCATGTGTCAGCATTGTGTACCTTTGTATTGTTATAATTGCTGTTTTAGCTTCATTAAAAAATAAGTCACAAAATCGCTTACAGGAATTCCTCGTAAAATTTCCATCGTTTCCTGCCGATGGCCCCCTGAAAGGGCAAACATAACTCATAAAAAATGCACCACAATGGCGCAGGATAATGGGGATGCCAGGAGCCAGGGAGCCAAGGATATTTCTTTGGTATGCCCTCCCTCAGTCCCCCACTCTTGTGGCCGGCAATCGAATTCATACAAGTGAGCAGTGACCAGGGGGGGTGGGGTGGAAAAGCGATAAAAGAAAAACCCCCATTCCATTCCATTCCAATCCGCAAAATTGCATTCACAAGGAAATTGATTCGAAAGTTAATCAAAGGGGAAACACAGGAAGCACAAGCGCATTGTAAAGGGGAAAAAACACTACAATACAGCATTTCCACTTCAATAAAATCTTTAAGGCCAACAATTTCCGAGAGCACTAAATTCGTCTGTTTACAGACGGGTGGGGGTGGGGGCAACATTTTAATAAATATGCAAATGAGCCGGCGAATAAAAAGGCAAAAATAAATAATTTAATTGATTTCATTAAACGGAACGAAGCATCTGCCAGTAGGTGGCATCATCATCCTCATCATCGTATCGATTGCCAGGCGTCTGCAGGCTCATAATTTCGAGTTTGCTGTGGAAATTGTCGCCAAGTGCTGCCGTCTTGAAGGCGGAACCTGCAGATTTCCCCCCAGCTGCCGCCGTCGCTCTCAATTTTCCCCAAAGGACTGGCTGTGCCTCGGTGACAGCTGCCAGCGACGGTAGCTAACGAGATAAATTTCAGTTTGATGGCAGGCGTCGGCGTCGAATGCAAATAATTTGGAATGAAGCATCAGGTAATATGGATGTGCGCGCCGAGCAGTGGCAATTTCAAAAATTCCGGCACAGTTCCGCCACTGATGATGACCCGCCGCCGCCATCGCCTCCATCGCCGCCGCCCTTCAATCGAATCAGAAAGCCATAACATCGTTTGGGTGGGGATTTTCCTGTTGTATTTTTGTAATTAGACGACGTAACAAAAGTCCATAAGCCTGCGTCGGCCTGCCGGCAATTTGAATTACAAATTGCAGATCGCGGGGATTTTGTCTTGCGGCCTTTTTATGCCTTCTTTTACGTTCCCCTCTGGGCTCGGTCTCCGTTTTTTTTTTGCCTTGTGCAACGGTGCGTATACGCTACGTTTCGCTTTCACTTTGGTTTTGGCTTTGGCTTTAGTTTGCTTTGCTCGCTGACTTGTAACGCTCGCGAAAATATACACAGAGACGGCAGCTTGTCATGTGTCGACATCACATGTCATTTCAGTACTCCCCCTCACCTCTCTCTACAAAAAAAAAACACAAATGCTTAAATGCTTTTTGTAGAGCAAAATTTATGCAAATGTCAGCTGCAGAGGTGGCTGCGGGTTATTCGCGTCGAATGGAGGGTGGATTTTGAGTCTAAGCAGGGATGCAGATAACCTCCGAGCACCCGTGCACCCGCTGACCCCATTCGACCTCGTTGGTTCCTTGTCATTCTAAGCACACACTCGCACTCGCACACCTAAATGCATGCCATATGTGCCTTTATATCCACCGACTTCCTATCAATTGTCGGAGGTGTCATAAAAAGTGCAAATAACATTTCCCAACTCAAACAATACAATTAAAGAAGGGAAATGTCTGCATTTTGGGGTATGAAACGAGTGTTAAATACTCTAGGAATAGGAAGTTTTTTAAATATGTAGAGAAAACTAGGATTTACACCTTAACCCTTTCCTTATTAATAAAAATCATTGAGGAATCCTTAGCTAGTATTTCTTGAACAGTTAATTGTAGCAACCATTTAGGTTTCACCTTTAAGTAATCGCTCCCCAAGTGAGGGCATTTAAAAACAATGAGATCCTAAATACTCTCGCTCTGCCATCTGGATTGCAAAGCCACCACGGATACGCCCATCCTCCGGTTGAACACCCTTTTCCCCCGAAAGCGAGTTGCGTGTCGCGTAACGAGGTCAAATGGAAATCGCCGCGTTGGCATTAACTTTTGACACCGCCATCATCTGAGGGGGAAATTCGGAAATCGGGAGCAGGGAAAGGGAGTGGGTAACTCCCGACAGTTCGTGCTGCTGCCACACGATTAAACAGTCAACCTATTGAAAGTCTCACGCAACCGGGCGAACAAAGACTTTTCCGGCAATGGGAAAGGGAGTTGCTCCTCCTTTTCGCGGCTGGATTTTCCTTGTTAAATGCAGCAACATCGGGCATTCGTGTTTCCCCCATTCATTCCCTTCCCTTGTTCCTTTATTCATTCATTCGATTGTCGCTGACTTCAATCGCCTTTCATCAGCTCAGTTTCCATTTTCCCACAATCAATTCAATTGCATTAAAAAGTCACTTCACAGTGCCGGCGATCAATAGGGAATTCTCTATGCCACCTTGGCATCCATCTCCTTCCTCCCTTCCTCCATTCAGTAATCGTTAAGTGTCAAGCCATGATTTAGTTTGGCAAAGAGAACAAACTTTTTGTAAAAAAGGCACACAGAAAAGTTGGCTCTGTTTGTTCTGGGGCTCCCTGAATGGCTCGGCTAATTGATGCAAGCAATTTGGTTTATTTTCCAAATTTTGGCAAACCAATTTCTGCGGTAATCCCGGATAAAGTTCTCTGTTTTCAGCCCTGAGGAGTGTGAGCGAACTATTTGAACAATTTAATTTCACATTTGGCTAAAACGAAACGTGCGAGCATAAGCTAAAATAAACATATAGAAAAAAGCGAAACAGTTTTCCCATTGTCTTTTTTCCACTCGAGTGAAAGGAGTTTTATTAAATAACCAACAGTTTTTGTAATTTTCAGAAAAAGAAGCCAATGTTTTATGTCCTCTTCTGCATTTACTCTGATTTATTAACTCACTTTATTTATTTATGCAAGCTGCTTGCCATGATACTTGAGTTCTTTCTACCTATTAAATATAAATTCTTATCAAATTACTGGCATTTTCCTAAGGAACTTGGTTTCCATGTTTTATGAGAGAACTGGTATTGAATTTTTATGGGTAAACATAACACAGAGAAGAGATTAGAAATAATTTTATTTTGATGGTTATTTAGTGAGCAGCTTAGACAAAACGAAAATGGAAACTACCAAAGTGCTGGCTTATCTCCGACTATTTTATTGAAATAAAGAAACCAGATTTATGGCAACTCAACTTCGACTTAATGATAAAATCGAGAGCCAAAAGGAGGGGGATTGCTTTAATAATAAATAATAACAGAGCTTGCTATGAAATTGCCATAAATTTTGCTATATAAATTGGCTCGTTTATCAGCTTTCAATCACATAGATGAATAGATATAAAATAAGCCGCGAGTAAATATAATTTGTTATTTACCCTTTCAGCTTTATATCCCCAGGCAAATGTGCTTTCAAATAATTAATTTATTCTCCGCTTTATAGCCTTAATTAATCAGCAAACAATTTTACATTTTTTATGCCAACATAATGAGCCGGTTGGCAGTCAATATTTGTCTTGTAGTAATGACTTTTTTTCCACCCGGGTCTCCGGGTTGCATTGAACACCTCAAACCGCAATCATCGTTGGAAATGTCAGTTGCATTGCAGACCGCAGACCGCCGCTTCGAGTGTGAAAATGCTTGAATTATTGATGGCCGGCAAACAGAAAGAGTGCGAGAGGAAGGAGGAGTGCGGAGGGACAGGGACAGAGACACAGGAATAGGGACGGAAAGGACGAGGCGGACGGGATGGACGGAATCTCCTGCCAGGCCGCAATTACATATGCACATTCATGCGAACGCCACTTGATGTTGTGCTGCGTCGTGCTGCGTTGCTGCCGCCCCGCTGCGTCTCTCTGGCCACGCCTCTTTTTCGGGGGCGGCGACAAAACACAGCCAGACAGACGCGTGGTTTGAGTGACACTTGAGCTTGCCACAATTTTAATTGACATCCACAGAGCGAATTGTGCTCTGTGGGGGAGCTGGAGAGCTGAAGAGCTGCAGAGCTGGAACCCAGCCACAGAGCTGGGGGAATTTTGTAATGTTAAGTTCAGCACAATATTGATGAATGGCTGATGGTAAAATTAATGAGCCGAGCCAATCGATGGGGCTCAGATCGAGACCCAGACTCCAGCAGGTAATTGATTAGATGGCATTCAGCTTCCCTGGCTATCCCGGGGGGCATTGCAATGCGCTTATTGCCATATATAAGCTCTAAACTGCATAACAATGCTCAATGGACAGTCGGGTCAACGTGGCGTATGTGGAATATATGTTTCGGTATGAGGGCAACATTGCGTATACGCAACGTTTCAGCAAGCATTATTATTATTTCAGGCAGTAACTGTGTGTGTTTGTGTGTGCCATCGATCCCAATGCACAATATCTTTGACAATTTAATTAGTTTAATTACAGTTCTGCCTCGCTGGGATATAAATCGAATGTTAAATTTGTTTTATTTATGTTTGCAACGCACACATTTTATGACGCTTTTATGGATTATGACCAAAGTGCTGTGCCAAAAAAAAAAAAGTCATTCCATTTGGCTGGACTAAACCTGCTTATTCGGGCCTTATGTCTGTCAAGTGCTCTATTATTTCCAATTTAAAGTCAGCCATTGCATTAAATGCCCAGCAATTTCCAAAAAGGGGAAAACAAAAAATTGGCCCCAATGCCCTTTTGTGCTCTCCCGTTTTCTCTATTTATCTCGCTCGCCTTTGTTTGGTATTTTTAAATTCGTGCTGAATGAAAGGCTCAGCGGTTTATATATATATATTCAGAGGTTGCATGAATAAAAACAGGGGGAAAAGGGACAGAAAGTATGAATATTTCGCTGAAAATGTATGTAAACACAGCGAAACCAAATACCTAGGGGAAAACAAGAAGAGAACCCCCAAATCGAAGCAAACAGAGGCTGTCAATACCCTGCTTTAAAATGCTGGCAACAAGTTACACAGAAAGAAATAAAAAACCCCTTTATTATAATTAAATGTGAAGGGAAATTAATATCCTGCCAAGGTAAGCAAGTTTTCCTTTATTTCAAATTTGAAATGGAAATTTCATCAGTGTCTATCATAATAAGGGTTGAGTGGAGTGGTGGAGTGGAGGTCTGTCCCACCGGAAACAGGTTTCCTCCAATCCACCCGAAAATATGGAAATACCCAAACTTAGAGCAGTTCGCCGGGGCATAACAATCATAAAAGCGAAACAATCATAATAAATGTGGGAAATCCTTTGGCTGCAGCGCCAGAGTTGAATTGAAAATTGAGGCTTTGCGGCAACTGTTATGCGACGGGGCAAAGCCGAAAGGGTTTCCTCCGGGTTATTTAAGGGTAATTCCGGTCCATTAGCTAATGAACGCCACTGATCCGATCTTTTATCCTTTGTTTTTTTTTTGTTTTTTTTTTTTATGACTGAACACCACTTTGATGGCAACAAACGCACAAAGAATGTGGCCACCTTTTGTGGCATTTAATTAATATAAAAAAAAAGTAGGAAGACGAAAGCAAAGCCAAGGAAAACCACTTTCCACTTTCGCCTGGTCCATTGAGCAAAGTACTCAAAGTGCTGCCTCTGATTCCGCAGGGATCTGCTTCACCTCCTCGTCGTCCTGGCCAGCTGGGAATGCATTCCAATTTAACATTCCCCATAAATTTCCTGCCACCCCGGCGCGCTGAGTTAATCAAGGCTTCGGTAATTTGGAGGAGAGTGTGAAGTGTTTTTGGCCCGGACTCAATGGAGTGTATTATTCGCGCTGGCCACCGCAGCAGCCACCGCCCGAGCACTTCATCAATGCCCTGCTCCCCGCCCCCCCCTTAGGAGCAGCCTCCTGGCATCCCGAACACCGAACACCCGCCTCCCCCTTATCACTGCACCGCTGCCTTCGTTCCGTTAAGTGTTTTACAGCGCTCTCCACAAAGCGCACATCATTCATGTCCGAGGCAGGATGTAATATTTGCCCAAGGCCGAAACGGCCCGAGGCCCATCCTTTATTTTTTCCCTGACTGCCTTCTATACTCGGCCACGTACACACATCAATGGGTGAATTACGAACAGGGGCACTGAGCGAAATAGGTTGAGAACTAAATTTTTATTAAAATAGAAAAAATGTGTAACTTTATATCAGCGGGTACATTTGTTGCTCAAAAATCGGGAACTCCTTCAGTGGTTTTTTGATCGTAATTTGGCTTAAACTCAACGGATTTCAGTGTGGTTTGGTTTTTTCTTCTTAGTTTTTAATAGAGAACCTTTCTGCATTTAAAACTCGATTTCTAATTTGTGGCCAATTTTTGACAATTTTTCCATTCCTAGAAAAATGGCTCAAAAATCGATAAAACTTAAATGGTTTTTTGATCGTAACTTTGCTTAAACTCAACGGATTTCAGTGTGGTTTGGTTTTTTCTTCTTAGTTTTTAATGGAGAACATTTCTGCATTTAAAACTCGATTTCTAATTTTTGGCCAATTTTTGACAATTTTGACGATGTAACCCCTTTCATTTTCTAGAAAAAAATGGGTAAATTTTTCGCTCAAAAATTGAGAACTTTTTTAGTGGTTTTTTGATCGTAACTTTGCTTAAACTCAACGGATTTCAGTGTGGTTTGGTTTTTTCTTCTTAGTTTTTAATGGAGAACTTTTCTGCATTTAAAACTCGAATTCTAAATTTTTGCCAATTTTAGACAATTTTGACGATGTAACACCTTTAATTTTTTAGAAAAAATGGGTTCATTTTTGACTTTTAAATTAAATTATAATGGTCCAATTGTTAGCTGCAAGGGTATACAAATTTTGTTTCATTTTCTTTCAGTGCACTCACTTGTGAAAGGGCAGGAATGTGTGCGAAAGTGGATGAGGATGAGGATGTGGATGTCTGTCGGCCAGTTGGCAGTGGCAGGCTTTCATTGCATATGAATCAAGTAAAGGTAATTGAAAATCAAAGCCACTGAATTTTGAGGCAGAGCTGGACAGGACTCTCCCGGCTGTGCGGAGTTCGGAGTGCTCCGAGTGTCCAGGGAGAGTTCTGAGTGTTCTCTGGGCCTGGCTTAGTGGCAATTGTCGGGCGGCCTCGTCTCAAAGGCGATTTGCGGCTCGACTGACCGAGCAATGCTGCTGCCTTTGAATTGGTAACTTTTGAACTCTGGTCTGCAGTGGTTATCGAGTGGCCGAGGCCTGGTCTCTGTTTTCGATAACTTTGATTAGCCAAAAGTGCTACTTAGCTGTGAGTCCTTGCCCTGGAATCGTTTTACTTTAGGGCTCCCTGTACCGCTGCTCTCGGTAAAATTAGCCCAAGGGAGAGTGGTTGCTGAATCTGCTCCTGGCATGTGTGACTCCTCCACACCGCTGTAACTCGTTGACTAGGCGAATCCCTGTCCATCCGCACACCTTTCGTGCGCACTGTGACACTTAGCAGACAATTAAGTTGCTGACCCCCAAAAAACAATGGCAGCCTGAATTTCCCACGGAGTGGAGGGAGGCAGGACTTTTCATAATTAATCCAACAACTGCCCTGGGGCTTTCCCAGCGCTTATGCCACCCAGCTTGCGGTGTGCTGGGCAAGCATTTTCGCCATTTTCCAAGACAATTTGCGAAATTGCAGTGCTGCCTGCCTGGCAGGCTCTTTCTGTTTCTGTTTCTGTTTTTCTGCTGCTGCTGCTGCTGCTGCTGCTGCTACTGCCTTTTCCGGGCTTTCAATTCGCTGCTTTTGTTTTTCCCTGTCTTGCCATTCCCATACACATTTTCGCGTGCGGCAAAAAGCGAGAAAAGCTGGGACGCTGCAGGGAAGGCCATGGAAATGTGGGCGTGGCTTTTAAAATCTCCAGCACGCTTTGCCAAAGGCGTGATGCAGTTTTTCGGCCAAACGCACACACAACGAATGGAAAAAGCAGTCGCCCAGCCGCTTTCCGGTTTTCAATTTCACGACAAAACTCTGGGGACAAACTTTGGAAATTGTTTTGCCCAGAGGTGTCAAGTGAGTTAGATTTTTGCTGGGGTATCTGGGCGATAATGTGATTTAGGGCATTACGTGAGCTGTGAAAAGGATGAGGCTGGGAAAATATGGAAAATATATAACCCAAAAGAGGTAAAGTTAGGTTAAATTATAAGGATTAAAAAGGAGATTCCTAACTTTATTTACTTCATTTAATTTCTGTGTACTCTCCAGATTACCTTAGTTTCTCTTCTTTTATTTTCTGTGTAGCTGGAGAGAGATTACCTTAATTGTTTCTACTATAAAAAAGAGATTTCCCAACTTGAATTGTTGGTTTAAAAAAACATTTATCAAGTGCCCAAGTGCTGCCACTAAAAAAGCCATCACTTGCTATTGAATTAGTCTCCCACCCCCGCCGTTAAAAGGCATTAAAATTCAAGACGCATCCATTGGTTTGAGGCAAGTGCACTTAATTAAAGTTTAACTCGTTAATAAAACTAAACCATCGAGCGAATTGAGTGCGCGCTGCTCTGCCTTCGACAGTTTTTCCCGCCATTTCACGAGTGCTTCCCAATTTGAGGAAAATTTCCGAAGAAAGTGAACTCGGGAAGTGTCGTCGCTGGCTGGCTGGTCTTCTCCTCCTTACGCTCTCCTTGTCTTGGGGCCACTTGCCTAATCCGCTTTGCCATGTCGTGGGGGTGGCGCGGATGTCAAATTTGCAGGCTAGGAGGCAACTCCTGGCTCCTTGCTCCTAGGATCCTTTCGGGCATAAAAAAAGTTTACCGAAGCGCGGCATGTTCTGTGGCAAGTAGCGCCATTGTACGAAACTTTAATCCCGCTTAAATTATAAATGGCACATTTGGCTTTCCCCCAGTTGCAACTGGATGCCGATGACGATGGCGATGCCTGTGCCTACTCCTGCCATTCCTTTATATCCTGTATTACTAGAGTATCCCCCATATCCCATAACCCATTGCCATGCCATGTCAGGGGGGCTGTGCTCGAGTGCCTCCCGAAAGTTTATGTGTGTTGTCACAATCTCCTAGTTTTTGGTGGATGAAACTGGAGGAG
The DNA here is from genome assembly GCA_008042635.1 of Drosophila nikananu. NCBI lineage: Eukaryota > Metazoa > Arthropoda > Insecta > Diptera > Drosophilidae > Drosophila > Drosophila nikananu. Next base: position 13,605 of record VNJV01008204.1, read on the forward strand.
GACGACAGGACAGGAGGGAGCAAACACAAAACACTTTGTAGCCTTTTATTTGGCAAGTGGAATGCACTGCACTAAAGCCAAAGTTTACGGCTGGCATTTAGTTGCTCCGGCGGCCCCAAAAGCGGCAAGGAAACTTCTAAGCCGAAACACGGGGCCAAAGTGTACCGAACTGACTTTGCAGCCGCAGAGAGCCACAGTCTCAACCTCAACCTCAGCCTCAGTCAGAGTCTGAGTTCCGTCCCCCAACTCGGGCATAAAATTGTTGCCGACATGTTTGCACCGCTCCCATTCGCTTGTTGAATTATGATTTTCTGCCTGGCCTGGCAAAATGTCTCTCCATCTCTCAGAGTCCAGAGTCCAGAGTCCCAGGCTTGTGCCCGGCGACTCCTGGCTCCAGGAAATCAATTAAAACTTTGCATCTTGTCAGGGGACACCGACTGCCTGCAACTCACTCTCTGCTGTGCTGGACCCTGTTTTCCGTGTGTGTTCCCGACACATCAAACAAATGTCATTGCCGGCCGAACATCCCACTGTTAACTGCAATTAAACGTCATGCAATGCGCAATTAATGCCAAAAGATGGTCGAGTAATAGAGTAAAATTGCATCCTTTAAGGGTAGGAGTTGCAAGGTTTTCCAGTTTGGTTTGGCTTGGAAATACCAGATACCTGATCGTGTATAGGAATATATGAATATATCTAGTCTTGTTTAGCCATTGAGTGTGACTTATGGAGTTCTTATTAATAATTTCCTGCAGTTTCAATTTGAAGATGATCAACAAACGTTAGGTATTTGTAAGGGCTTGGAATTTAGGATTATTTTTAGGATTTTGATATGAAACAAATTAAAGGGTATATGCATATTGGATAGATTATAGATTATATTAAAAACAAATCTATAAAATAGCTTCATGGCTCCTTAAATATTTGTGAACTAAATATTTGTAATTTCTTTACTGGTCTTTTTAATATAATCCACATTAAATAAACCATTTTAAAGATCCCAAAACACAGCTTTATCACAGCAATCAATTACTTAATTGGTAGTAATATTTAATTAAATTAAAAGTAATCAGCTTAGAAATTCTGGGCTCTAAAATTAGTCAATCTTCTGCAAGGGTATACAAATATTGACCTCGGTAAACCACAAAAATCTACTGAAGTCCATAAAAAGAATAGCAATTGTTAAAATGCACTCAATGCTTTCAAAATAAATTCAGGTCAAATTATACCAGTTCTTTTATAAATAAAACTAAACAAACATACATAAAACACAAGATTTTTTGTGTATAATTTTTATTTGGATATTTGCTATTCAATTTATTTAGTTTATAAGTAAACAATAGCTATCCATACATGAAAAATGGAAGCATTTCTATTGAAATTATTATAAAACCGTCTATACTGTAGATTAATCACAAATAATTCCATTTCCATAGTACCCACATTTGTTATATTTTTCATAGCAATAATTAAATCGCTTTTCACTAAACGATTTTCCGGCTCACTCGGGCATTACGTGTACAAATTGCCGGGGGGGGAACGAGTTTATTACATTTTCGGCAGCCCTCGGACATTGTTTAGTTTCCATTCGGGTTTAGCATTTTTTCCGTACACTTTTCTCCAAATTTTCCCCCTCTTAACTTATTTTCTGTTGGCGGTTGCCTCGTAAAACAGTTAGCAAGCATTGCAGCCGGGGCCGGGGCCAGCGGCACAAATTTTAATTAGAGTGCGCCACGCAAACATATCCTTCTCTATGGCCTCCTGTATAGCCTCCTTTGCCGCCACCGCCAAGGATGCGATACTTTTGGGGTCTCCGTTTCGCACACAATGTTTATGTTTGTTTGTCATACATGGGAGAAGTCCCTGGTGCATTGAACGGTATCCAAATAGGACCCCAAAGCGTTTTGTATTCGGGTAAATTGGCAGCGGGGGGGCGCTGGGAATGTACCAGTGGAGCAGGACACTCTGGCCACAAATAAACAAGGCTGCATTTTCGGTTGTGGGGCCCAAAGGACCCACGTCTCCACAGTGCCTCCCATAGATATATGCAGTTCCCGTGGTTACTTCTTTTCTCCTCTGTGCCATTCGTTTTAACCATTTCTCTCTCCCCATTTTTTTTTTGTGGGTGCCAAAAACTTGAATGTAAATTTGTGCTGGCTTCGGTTAAAGGCAGCCGGCCACCGAGCACAATGCAAACCGCCCATTTCCCGGTCGCAGATCGATCGATTCCGTCGAAATGGGATTCTTGCATGTGGTCAGAGCGTTTCTTTCCTTTTCGGCACTTATGCAACTCGCTGGCCAAAAAGAATTTTCTGACTAGCCATGAGAATTTAACGTTATGTTTGGGGCCCAGAGAGAGATGCTGCCGGATCTGTATTTCGGAACGATTGTGTAGCATTTTTGGCCTTGAATGGAAAAGGGGTTTCATTTCGAAGTAGGAAGAATTTTCAAACACTTTACTTTGTGGAATTAATAGCCAAAAATCGTAGGAGAGAGGTTTTAAGGGAAATCTTTTGAAAGTCGTGTTTTAAGTACTGGTACAGTACATACTTTAGTTCTTAGGCAGTTTAGTAAAGTAGAAGTCATCCAAATGAATTTTGGTTTATTAACTAACTTTAGCATTAAATAGCATTTAAATTGCTTTACAATTTCAATACAAAATGTATATTTTTAAGGACCAAAACGGAGCCTAGCTCTAGTTGGAGGAGTAAACCTAAAAAATAAGAATTTTGGATATTTATGCTGGGAATTCTAACATCTGTACTTCCTACTAAGGTACTTCTTTCATAATAAAGTTCTGTTTTATTAACAACTTAAATAAACAACTTTAAACTCATAAGGGATGTATCCCCTATCCCTTGATATACATCTGTGTTAGCTTCTTAGCTCGATCTGCACTTATCTTAAACTTACTCAGATTTGCATTGAATTTCTATATTTAAAGCTTTGTTCTGCTACCTTGAGGGAAGTGCAATTTATAGCTCCCCCTAATGAGCACATTTAAAGTTGCAAACCACAATAATCTGGACATGCAGCTCACAATCTGAGCTTCCAAGGCAGCTTCCATCAGCTTCCATCTAAGATATTCTCCTGGCTAATCGCAGGCCAAAGCCGAAAGTAATTATGAGGAGCAGCAGCAGGCTGCTGCTTTGAAGCATAGCGGAAATGCCGATGCACAGGACATCACATCTGGCCTGCATTATCATGGAGGGAACACTGTTCCCAGTATGCTCTCTCCGCAACGATGCTCTTGCGCAGAATCAGCATCCACAGTTGTCAGTTTCGGTTTGCAGGCTCCCGTGTGTTAGCCACAAGCCAGTGGCCAACAGCTCCCGTCAGTTGCGCGTCGGGCTCTTAACGGAACGGTTCACCAGCTCCGGAATGCGGTTGCCACCCCGAGATCGGTCCTGTGCTAGAGAGTTGTAGTAGTATCCACCACCTGCAGGTGTTTGGCGCCAAGCTGCCCATTTCGACTTTTTTTGCGGCGCAGAGAGACAAATTGTTTATCTTGTGTCAAGTGCTGTACGACGGCCACCCTTGGACCACTCCACCCAGCACCCACTTGGCTCAAAGCGACTAAACGCGACTCCCCCTTCAGGAGCTGCGAAAGTTTGTTGTCGCCGCCGCCATTGCCTCCGCAGCTCGACTCCGGTGTCGTTTTGTGGCTGCCGTCTGCGGAGTGCCAGTTGGAACCTTGCGGTTTTTCGGGGTAGCCGAAATCGGATGACATTATCTCCCTGGGCTCTACGAGGCAGGAGGCAGGACACGGGTGATACGAGGCAGTAGCACGAAGTGCCGTGGCGGCAAGACCGAAATTAAAAGCGAAACAAGGCGCCGCACCTTAGGCATGCATCTTTAATCAGGCGCCAATGAATTTGCGCGCCGTGGAAACCGTGCGAAATGTTTACGGCGTATGAATAAGCAATGAAATAAGCGCTCGCGGGCATTTGTCATTTGGCAAAGTGAAAATTGAAGTGACTGTGAAAATTGAGACAAATGTGCGCCGCCAGCACCAGCCAGGATTAAGGTCTAGCGGAGAATCCGGGCATAATTTCATCTTAACTAGGTAAATATTGGGTTTTTCGCCTGGGCTCACGTACACACACGTTCGACAGTAAATGAATGAAGGGGGAGCACGGGACTGTTTCACACCTGTTACAACTTAATTACGGCTCGGCAAAGTAACTGAATTATTCACCTGGAATGCGTTGGCTCGATGGCAGTATATTTGCCAAAGCAGAAGTACAAATAGCCGGCGGGGAAAATGTGTGTGTCCAAGGTGGTCCGAGGCAGTCTCCTGGCTAATTCCCCCCGAGGCAGGTTGCCGGAATGGAATTCTGGGGATGTGTGGTGGAGTGGGGAGTGGCAGTCATATAAACGAGAATGAATGAATGTAATTGCTTTTGATTTATCTCACTCTCATCGCCGAAAATGAAAGAGGGGCGGCGGAAAAAGCGGAAATAGAGTGGAAAGCCATTTATTTGGTGATTTCCGCCAAGACCTGCGCCAAAATACAACAAATTCTGATAAATTATTACGCAGATGATTATTGATGAACACTAATTTATTAAGTCAATGCGCCTGGGAACTGTGCCAGTGGCAGGAAACCTCAACCTCAACCTCAACCTCAACTTCAACCTGAACCTTAACCTCAGCGCACCAGCTTCGACCTCAGCAGGTCCAACCTCAAACTAAGATGTGGAAACCCTCTTTTTTGGGGGGAAATGGAATTTGAAATCATAAAATTATTTATGAACGAATGCCTGCGAGGGCGAAGGGACCTTTGGCATTGCCTTTTTCGGGCTTTGTGGCCAACTTATTCGAGAATAAAGGGAAAAGTTTTCACTTTTTGCGGCTGAATTATACATATAAATGTGTGTACTGCATATTCGGTGGCCCCCAACATTATATGTAGGACACGTCTATGAATTTGTTTTCATTTGCCGGGTTAGTAGGTCCAGCTTAAAAACAGCAAACTTTGTTGGCCAGCTTCCCCCGGGAGACATAACTATTTTTGTGCTTCATTAGAGAGCGGGGAGCAGGAGGAGGCCATGAATCCGAGATTAGGTGTACATATGATTAATGTTTGAAGCTGACCGTGCCAAAGTTGGCTGATTTAAAATGCACACCCGCCGCATAAATCAATTTCTGAAATGCACTGCGCAGCGGGATATCCGATTATGTGGCTCTGATAACCACATCGATTAATCAATGGCACTTTAATGGCTCTCTGACCATTCCGGGCCGAGCCATCCAACAGATTGAATCAGGTCGAAGCTGCTGCTGAAACCGGAGCTCTGGACGTACCCGCAGTCGATTAAATAAACAAATTCTTCGAGGCCAGCCAGCTCACAGTTACCCCTGCTCCCGGCAACGCTGAGTTGTTTTAGTTGAAAATACAATTCTATACTTTTGTGCACTCGAAGAAAAGGGTCTTTTAGGGGCACTAGACAGAGCTGGAAAGTCAACAGTCGGAGAAAAAATAAGCCAATTGGTTTGGGGTGAAGTATTTACAGTTGAAATTAGGTAGAAATTAAAGAGATAAAGTATACTTAGCCTTGGGCGAACGTTTCTTGAACATTTGAAGAGGTTTAGCTTGGGACATTCACATTCTCTTGCAGTTTTTTTACACACGCTTTAAATGCTTTGCAAACAAATACAATATAACAACGAATCTGCCTGAGGGATGATTAAATGTTTCAATTTTTTCACAACAACTGAAAAGGCACATTTCCATATTGCTTGTATCGAACGAGCGCCTCAAACGATCTGAAACAATGTTTCGGTTTTCACTATTTTTTGCCCCAAGCAGCAACAGTGTATCCTTTCCCGCTGAAAAGGGGAAAAAATGGTTTCATTATTTTTTGAAATTAATTGGCCAACGCTTGTGAAACAATTTCCGGTCAGGAATTCCTCTAGCATTTAGAAGCCAAACACGGCGAAGGGGTTGCAACGATGGATTGGTCTGGGGCAGGACTTGATTGGGGATGGATGCCCCCCGCTGTTCCCCGCTGGCTTTGAGGCATTTTGAATATTTCATTTTCGCATTTTCATATTGACCAACTGGTCAAATAAATTCGAGTCGAGGCAAACAACTAAAACGAGGCAAGATGGATGCTTCTCTTCTCCAAAAAGAAGATGAAAGGTTCGATGCCTGCATTTGGTACCGACTTCCTGCAGCCACCCGGACCGGGACCCTGAACGGGTTTGGGATTTATGGAAGCCGGAATGTTGACACAATGCCCAAATAATTCAAATGTTGTGCGAATCTGCTGAAATATGTTATACATTCATTTACATGCAGATCTGGGCCCTTCGGCTTTTGGACGGATTTGACACGTGGCTGTGGAAAATGCAGATACAGAATTCAAGTGGGCCCATTTCGCAGGATGAGCTGCAGGATGCGAGAGGGGTATACAGGATATACACTAAAAAGGGAGGCAGGGTGTGTGTGTGGAGCCACCCATCAACCCACTGGAAGGGGTGGTGTTAAAATGCAGACACACACCTCCGTCTCTCGCTCTCTGTGTGTGGCAGCTTGTTTGTGTTGTATGTATTTGCATTTCCATTTGGTCTTTATTTTTCACTTTTTTATGTTGACTGTGACTGCAATATTCGCTTGAATAAATTATCCAGGTGGGAGCCTTGCTCTGCATACCAAAAAGCAATAGGCAATATGCCACATATCGGACTTTAAATCAAAGGCAGACTGTGTTTGCCAGCGTAATTGTCTTCGATTGCCAGAGACATTTTTGGGCAATTGGCAGAGGGAATACATCATAATTTGGGGTATGGGGATTGCGGGGTGCCTGGGCGGAACTTCCTGCAGGATAATGCCATTAATTTGGATTACAATTTCATGTTTCATGAAGTGCCGGGCCTCGGCAATCACGACTATCGCCAAAATCCCCTGCATTGTATTCAAATTTCTTTATCCCCTTATAATGTCCGTCCCAGTTTCCATAATGTCCCCGGGTTTTAGTCCCTGTCTCTGCGCTCCCTTCCAGTCACTGTCGCCTTCTGCGTTCGCTTTATGGTTCATGTTCATGTCTTCTTTATCTAAATCATCCAACTGTGTAAATATTTGCCTCGCTTCCTGCATTCCATCCTCGTTATCCTTAAATCGTGCGTGCCGAGCTATACAAAGACAGGGCGCGGAGGAGAGGAGCTCGAGGCTCGAGGAGCGAGGCAAGGAATAAAGCAAACCAGCCAAGCGACCAACCCAACCCCCCATCCCAAGACCCATCCCACCCACTCCGGCGACCCGTCAACCCGCCGACTACGCCGACCGAGTGAACCGACCTACTCTACACTGGGTTAAATTTTGCATAAGGAACCCAGGGCAGTCGCTGCACAGTGGCATAAGCTGGGCGGGCAGGCCGAAATTAGGTTAAAAATATAGAAGAGAAGGTATACGTGACGTGGCTTGAGAGCTGAAGAGGAACTACATAGAGTTCTTGGAGACTAATGTATAATATATATGTGCCAGTTGGAGGGATTCCTGAAGCTAACTTGCATATACTTAAGACTTCGTTTGACTTGAATTCTTCAAAGGGAATTTATAATAACCAGGTACCTACCTTATTAGGAGCTAAATTCAGGGAAATGCTATTGATTCTTTGAATACTATGCTTTTGGAAATGCATTAAAAATAGTAATAGTTTAAAATTATATACATATTCTAGTAAATAATAATTTCAGGGAAATGCTATTGAGTGTTTAAATACTATGCTTTAGAAAATACATTTATAATAGTGATAGTTTAATATAAAACTATATATAGTAGACGAGAATATACCTACAAATATACCTACATAATAATTTTATAGTCCAATCATTAGAGGAAATATTCTAATAAGAATTCAGGGTGGAATCGGAAGAGATGTATATAAATATAACCTTTTGCCATAGTTATCTTATGGCAAATCGAGTCTTTAGTTCTGTCTCGATTTCTGTAGATAATAATAAGTAGATTAGAGCTGGAATTAACTAAAAACTAACTTAAACAAAAAGAGACTGAGTTAAAATCAAAAAATATTAATATATATATGATATATTTTAAACAATCATTTTCTAGTTCTAATGGCTAAGCAATTTACCCCTCAATGTAATAAAAAAGTTGAGGATAACTTTATTTAAAAATCTAAATAAGTAAAACTATTAAAGGTTATAACTAAAAAAAACTTAATAAACAATAGAAAAACTACCTAAAAGAGGTTGAATTTTGCATAACCTTTAGTTTGCAAATGGATGAGGGGGATAAATCTGAAACAACTCATATCTTAGCCATAAAAAATCTTAATTTTCTGCGTTAGAGATTTTAATGCAAGGATAATTTAATTCTGGGATATTATTGGGATATTTCAGAAACCCTCTAGTTCAGTTTCCAATCATTTCTAAATTTCTGCAAGTATTTATATTTAACGTTAACCTTTGTTGTGTAAACTTAGTAACCAAAATAATATGCTAAGCTTTATTGAAAACATTTACTTTGCCAAGACAAACAAAGCGCCGCTTTGGCCCCACTGTGCGTAATTCCAACGGTAAACAATAATCGCAGCATTAATCTGAAACTGCGCACAAATCCGTCAAACTTAGTGGCGAAAAGCGGGGAAACTCAACTGCCAGGGGCCAGGGAAAGCCAAAACAACAACAGAAACAGCAAAGGCAACAGCGAC
>VNJV01008213.1:0-30550 GCA_008042635.1 Drosophila nikananu
TTAATTGTTTTTTCTTAAGAGAGTAATTTTTAAATCGATTCCTTTACGTTGATAAATAATTTTTAAATATTTCAAATGTTAATTACCAACCGTGACTGACTTGAAGAACTATTTTATTTATATCCATCAATAAAACACTTCTTTACAACCGCTTTAAAGATACTTTTAGTAACCCAAAATACAGATATAGAAACTCCCTATTAAACCATTTAAAACAGTTCTTAAAAGCTTTTAAAACCAGTTTGATTTATCCCAAACTTGAGCAGCATTATATTCTTTTACAACATTTAATAAAACACCAAACATTCCATATTAAAGCGCCCAAAAAAACCCTAGAATATCACCGTAAGCCCCCCTTAAAGTCTTGCAAACACACTGTCCCAGCCAGACACACTAATCTTATGCCCACACAGCCCTCTAAGCCCCCCTCAATATTTACCTACACTCCACTCCAACTATCTTTCCACCTTTCGAACATTCAATTTCATGGCAAGTTTAACATTTAACTTAACTACGTGGAAAAAACTTGGCGAAAAAACCTCAATTGCAGGCGCACTTCGTTCAACCTACAGCCAAAAAAAATGGGACTTTGCATTACCAAAACAAACTCGGTCTGCATACGACATAAGCCGAAATTTACCCAAAACAATTTAGCGGGTAGACCGAACAACAAACGGGAGCGAGAGGAGCACAAAAAATAAATTCAATTATTTGTGCAAATATTATGCAAATAACCGGCGGAGGCGAAACGTGACATCTAAGAAAGTTTCGGTGGCTACAAGAGAGCTCCACAGGTTGATGATGATTTACCTGTGATCGACCTGTTGGCGGGCCTAAAAAAAGACAACAAGAATCCAATGACAAAAAGCGTACAAAAGTTCGGGGGGAGAATATGGAGAAGGACTTTAGTCCCACCTTTTTGCTGTTTGGCTTTGGTTTTTCGGTTTGTTCTCCCCGCGATTCAAACTTCATTTTGCATGTTTCATGTTTTCGACTGGCTACCCACCACCCTTCCTAGCAGCGCTTCCTTTTATTTTCGGGATCCTTCTACTTTTTTTGTTGTTTTTACAGGACTATTTTGTCTGCGTTTGCCAACGTCAAACGTGCGGAAACGGAAATGGCTGGCATGTGTGCGTGTGTGGGGCGGTGCACAGGGGGAAATAATGGGGGAGTGGAATGGAATTTTCTGTATACAATTAAGAAAGAGGATTGTGAAATTAAAAATAGCTTGCATAATTACTAATAGAAAACCTTGTTTATACTTTTAGAAAATTCTTCACTTCATTATTTAACTATTCAAATAAAACATATAATTATTTTTCTTTACAAATTTCCTCCCAGTGTCCTTGTGTGCCGCACAAATGTTTGCCTTGTGTCGTTTTGCTTCTTTTTTTCCTTTTGGGTTCATATGCAAATTGTCTGTGTGTGTGGTGTGGTGTGTGCGAGCGAATCTGAATTGGAATTGCTCGAAATCCGATTGAAATGTTTACTGTCCATGTTCGCCGGGTTTTCAGTCACGATTCCCAGGACTTTGGGACTTTACACACACAGAGCGTCAGAGTTCACTCACATCAACGGCTCTGCTCAGTGGGGCTGTCTGGACAGTCAATCAGTCAGTCTGTCAAACAGTTTGTCAGTCGCTTTTTGATATAGTTTTGAATGGCAGTCAATCCTCATCGGTCTCCCTGGCTGCCTGACTCCCTACCAAACCCTATCCTGCCGCAAATCCTTTTGCTCTCTATTCATTTGATTGACGTTTTTAACTACAACAAAATATGGCTTAGCCCTGGGATCTCTCCCTCTCTGAGTTCATTGAGCTCTTTGACAGTCAGTTAGTACACCTTTCTGATTCTTTCATTGACTATAAACTAAATGAGGGGACATATTATCAAATGATATGGTCGCGCAATTCGTTAATGACATTTTAAACGTTTTTAAATTACGCATACGCCCCTTATGAGGTCCTTTAATTTGCCAGTCAAACGTTAGTCAAGGGGGCGTTGTAACAAGGACATGGAATATGTGGAGAAATACAAAAAGGAAGCAAACTTCCTTATCGCCCCTTTAATTTCACATAATTATAGTTTATTATTACAAGAGCTGTAAGGGAGGTTATGGTTTCTAGAAGAAAAATGTTTTAAAGAGTGTTTAATGTTTTGTTAATAAACATCTTGAGTTGGTTTCAAAAGAATAAAAAAGTTTTGTAACAAAAGGTTTCGGATATTAGAAGGAACATTTTTAGCAAGCTTTACAGTCCAGTTTGCAATTTAAAATATTCCTCCAACTTGTGTTAAAAAATGCTTTACAAACCCATCATGAAAACCCCACTAAATGAATTTTGTAAATATTTAATCCTTAAGCCCCGTTTTTTCATGTAATTTTCCCTCTATAGTCATTCATTGTCCACACATTAAATATTTATAGAAAAGAGTTAAGCATTAAAGCAACTCTCTGGCAGTTAATGGTGGCAATTTGTCAGAGCCTTTTTTTCCACTCTATGAATTTGTTATCTAATTATGCCACAAATGCATAGAGAATGTGTGTGTATGGAGAGCTAATTATGCTCCTACACCGAATGACAACATTTATGTCAGACACACTTGGCGTCATGTCCTCACAGTCCTTGTTTTTATTTGCCTGCAACGACATTTGCCATGTTTCCCATTGAAGGGACAAGAGCGCTTAAAGTGGCCATTAAATTGAACTTTCAATATGATTATCAGGCGAGGAAGTGAATGACTGCCATTTGCAGGAGTCAAGCGGATAAAAAGTTGCCATTTTTTTCTCTAATTAAGAAAATATGTCAGCTTAATGAGCCAACAACAGAAGGGTTGCTAAGGGTAAACATGAGCATTGCGCCGCGGCCCACGACCTTAGTTTTCCTTCTCCTTCAAAAAGTAAGACAGTGCCAACAGAAAAATGTGTAAACAACAGAAAGCTGAAGAAAAGACAGGAAGAAATTACGGAAACAGGAAAACATAAACATGTTGCCGGTGCTGGCCATATTTTTCCATAAATTATGAGCTTGGAAATATATATTTTTCAAGGCAGCGTCAGTGGAAACTCAAGACCCCCCGAGTAGCTATTATGCGTATTTACCAGGTTCCGCCTCTTTCCTAGGTCTTTCTGCTTATGCATATGCATGTTCCACCCCCTTGGCCCTCGGCTGCACTTGAATTTTGAGTTGAATTTAAATAAAGTTAAACTTTGGCATAATGAGGCAGCAACAATGGCAGGTGAGACTGACGAACGAACTCAAGGTGAAGAGGAGAAGCTGCTCCTGTCAGCGGGAAAAGAGAGTAAGCAACTTAATTAGCTCTGTGTTTTTATTTTTAAGTGTTTCTGTTTTAAACGAATAACAAGACAAGTGGCAATTAGCCGGAAGTTGGAGGGAAATAAGAAACTTAATTGATGGTCTTTGGGGGAAATACATTACATATTTTCCAGGGGCAGGGAGCGAGGTTAGGAAGGAAAAATATTACACACAAGCTGCACTGTTGTTTATTGGTGAATTAAAAGTATTTGGTTGAATTTTTGTAGGTGGAAATTGAGAAAATATATCTACTAACGTAAAATTATATAATTTATGAGCTATTTTTACTGTTTCAGAATTTTCTGGTCACAAAAAAAGGTAAAAAATAATGTGGAACTACATCCTTTTAGCAAAACTTTAAATTTCAGACACATCTCTTCAGTTAATATCAAAGCACATCTGCTTAAATTGTAGCCCATGTCCTGGAATCCTTTTCTACACCACAATGACTCCATTTCTAAGCCATTACAGCCAGAAGCACAGTCCATTACACTCGAATTTAATTCCCAATTGTCGCATCCAACAACCGGCATCCATCCTCATCAGAATTCAGAGTGGGTCCCCGTTTCCCCTTTTTGGTAAATTTCAGGGAGCAACCCCAAAGGGCTGGACTGCCGCAAAAACAAATGTCACACATGTTGGAGCCCCGCATAAATTTTAAAACAATTAGTTTCAATTTCGGAAGCCACACGGCCAACACCTACCTAGCTCTGACTTTCTGCTTTGCCTCGCATTAAGTCATGTTCACTTGGTATTCCCTTTGAAATTCTGAAACGAAACTCCGCCTGTCCACGAATAATTCCCCTCGAGTTCGAAGGGTTGTTTGTTTTTCCAGGGGAACGGGGAATGGGGCTGGGTTGGGAGGATGCGTGAAGGACGTGCTGCCGCCTAATGAATTTTGGCCAAGGACTCGCTGGCGCTGATTGTTTAGGTGTAAGGTTTCCATAATGAGCAGTACAGCACACACACACGGTGTTGTGGGGGAAATGTATCCTGTCGCCCCATAAACTTGACTATCAACGTGTCGCCATCGCTGCTCACTCGCTCCTGGCTCGTCCTTTTCCCAACCCATCCACAGATTTCAGATTTCCATTAACGCATTTGCATAAATATTTACATGTCTGTCTCCTCCCCTTAACTTTAAATTGTGCCTCTGTTTCGCTATTTCCTTCAAGGAAAACCTGTTGGGGAGGCAGGCTCTACATGTGGCAAGGTAACAATTTGTTTCGGCAACCCTTTCAATATTTTGTTGTGCTCCCTTTTGGGCAAATGAATTTTACATCAACTTCTTCTTTATGATTCTCCGAAAAAAACGAAAACAAAATATATAACGCACATAATTTCCTGTAAACAAAAAGGAAGAGAAAAGACAGTCGACAGGATGTTGGGCTTAAGCAGTGGAGAATTTTAAATATTCAAGATTATTGGCAGCTGGGGAAAATTAAGAACTTGTATTGAAGAAAACTTAAAATACCTTTCAGGCAAATTTAGAGAAGAGTAAAGTAGTGTATATTTTTAACGAATTTTTCTAGCTGTTAGATATTCTAATAGAAAACTTATGACTCCAGTTATATAATTAAATAACAAAGTAGTAGGAACTGTATTTAAAATGTGACATACAATACATAAAATACATACATGTTTATTTCTAAGAGAATTCAGATATTTGAAATAAATTTAATTAAACATTACCGAAGTATTTTTGGTATTTCAAAGTAATTTAATTAGTTTTACAAGCATAAAAAGGCCAAAAATGGCATTCCTTATTAATTTTCCACACCCCTTAAAAAATTCCATTAAATCCTTAAATAGTTTTAAGGCCTTACATTTATTTCTAGCCCCAAGATTTAATAATATTCCATCTTACGGATGCCAAACTTGAAATTCCACAAAATTAGCATAGGGCAAGATCTCTTTTTGCTCCTCAGTAACTCAAGTCAAGACAAACATGGAATTTAGTTTGCAAATCAGTCAACGCAGACAGACTTACTCCTATACACATTCTATATATATATATAGAAGCTCTCGAATGTGTGCAGATTGAGCAACAATTTCCACAGTCTGCGAACAATGCTGGGGAGGGGATAAAAGTTTACACAAGACTGAGACAGAGACCAAACAAAAGGCAAAAGCAATTACAAAGGCCAACTCAAGGGGTGGGTAGCGGATAAACCCTAAACTTAGCCCGAACAAAATCAAACGAAAATTCCAAATTAAACTCATTTAAATGGCATATGATGCTCGGTCTCGTGCTCAGACTCTCGTCCTTCGGCGCTTGTCATGTAAGTCATGTTAATGTCATTGTAAAGCGGCATGTCGCCCCCCTGTAAAAGGGGGCGTGGCTTGTGGCTACACAGCGGCTGCTGCTGCTGCTGCCGAACCTCCCTTGTCGGCGGTTGATTGACATGGAAGGGCAGAGTGGCGGCAGTAGTCCTCGTCTCGCATCGCATCGACTCGCCTCGTTCATTGATTTGATATGAAAATTGCCTGGAATTATTGAATTAACATATGCTCGAGTTGAGCTCAAGCATTTCCCATTTTCCCCCTCACCTCCCGCTGGCCCCCTCTTTATGGTTGTGTGTGTGTGTGCGGCGGCATCTTATTACCAAAAGCGTATTAGGCATGATTGATTGCATTGAGCAATAATGATTTGTGTGCCGCTTAGTTCGGTAGCTAAAGGGAAATTTGCTTGATTGTTGTATGGCTACACAGAGGGAAATATATAGTGAGAAGTTTTAAATTAAATGGGGAATTTATGTTCTCAAAAAAGGGTAGACTAAGCCATGAATTACAGCGAAAAATAAGAGAATTCCTTGAACTTACCCCACTTAAAGGGTTACAGTAATTCCAAAGGCTCACTTAATATTTTCTTAGTATGTAGCCAAGTTTATTACAATTCCAAGAACTCTATATAATTTTCTCTCAGTGCCCCTCTCCTTGGGTGAATTTCTGAAGCCTTCAATGGGCGTTTGGGTCACGTGCAAGTGTGTGAAAGTGAATGGTTTGATTAGTCTGTAACTCCAAAGAGAGTTTGCAAATTGTTCAGAATTTCCATTTGGAAGATACTAAGAATACTTAATGATTAATTTACAAAAGGGAGAAAGTGCAAATGCGAAGCATTTATCAAACATTTAAATGCTAAACAAGATGATTACAGGCTTAAGCCAGTTTCAAGTTGACTTTAAGCTGTGAAAAGTCTTCTCGAATATGTTTGCTCCTCAAGTTTTTCAAATCCCAATGGTGGGTAAACTCTCTAGCAAAAGGCGCTCTTGTTTATTGTTCGTTGCTCGTTGGAAAACAAATAGTTTCGTTTTCATCTGACCTGACCCAGTTGCCTCTTCTTGGAGATCATCGAGAGAGTTGTTTTGGGTGGAAAACTTTTTGGGACTAAGAACTTACCTCGAATCGATGCGCTGCAAATAGTCAAGCCGACTCAAATGCAATTCGCGCAAATGAAACAAGTTGAGGAAGGCGACGGCGGGTAGCTGGGAAAAGCGATTTCCACCCAGGTTCAGGTAGGTGAGGTTCGAAAGTTTCGACAACTGCTGGGTGGGCACCATCTGCAATAGATAGAAAATAAAAAACGTTTTATTTGGAGTACAAACTTTTGCCCTTCTGGATCTTATCAAATATTAATGCTGGCCACTCAACTTTAAAAACGTTTTGTGGTTTGTACAGAAAGGGCTGTTGTCCTTCACCCCAAACAAAAAAAAAAAAAATGGGAACGCTAAATAGAGCTAGAAAGACCAGAATAAAAAAAAAGGAAACCGGAAAACAAGCCGAACAATCAATACGAAAGCGTTGTTTAAGCGACTGCAGCGGAAACGGAAACGCGCGTCATGTACTTCCGTTTTTGCTCCCTTTTTGTGTTCAATCACTCCGCCGGCCAACAAATTCGTCTCTAGTTGTGGTACCCTGCACTTTGTAAGGGAGAGGGTGTATTTGAGTTAGGGTAAGGATGTGAAGGCTGTTGAAAAATTTTATATTACCCATTGATATCCGATTATTATTCTTTAGCTTTTAGGTGCTTATGAGGTAAGAGTTGTTTTTTAATTTAAACTATTTATTTAGTAGGTAATAATAAAGTAATAAAATTAATTTTTTATTGTCTGTGTATAGTTTAAGCTTCCTAATTAATTAATTGAATGCAAAGAGTAGAATTTATTAAATAATATTTCCTTTTTTGTCTTTTTCTTCTTGCCCTCAAAGGTATGCTATATATTTTACCTCACAAGCCACCGGGTATTTCATAGTCGTTTTTACTCTTCTTTCTCTTTTTTTTAGGGGCAATAAAATCAATCTTGCAACGAATTTGTTACAACTACTGAGACAGCCTCGAGGAGAGTGTGGCATGCATAAAAGAAAAGGTTCCCATTGCTGGCCCAGGGAGCGGGTCAAAAGCTTTTGGCTGTAATTTTGGCTGCCAGTTGTGTTCACCTTCTTGTGCTCCTCATTCCTCTCCCCCTCCCCCCTCTTTTTGGCTTCCCCCTCCCCCTTCTCTCCCTCTCTCTCCCTTAGCGTGTCGGCGGAAGCTACGTGCCAGGCGCCCGGACACGAACACACTCCGCGATAACGTAATGAACTTTTGGGTTAGGGGGAGGAAAAACTCCGGGAAAGCGGTGAAGAAAAATAAAGGAAATATGGGGGGAGAGTATAACAAGAAAAAGGGGAGTCAGAGTGTGTGTGTGTGCTGGCCGAAAAGCTCATAAGGCAGCGAAAATGGTTGAAAATTAAAAGGCATTACGCATACGCAATGTAGGCCAAGCCGGGCAATTGTTTAACCAAATGGCAACACTTTTTTTCCAGCACCCCTTTTATAATTTTTCCTTTTGCTTTCTGTGTGTGGGTGCGGGTGGGTTGCTTTTCATGTTTGCACTGCACTCAAAGGAAAAGCTGGACTAATTAAAAGGCTTTTCCTCTCTTTTGGCTTGCCCTTTTCCCCTCAAGAGAGCAGAGCGTAGAAATATATATGAAAAAGGGTGAGAAGAGCCGGAAAAGAAAGTGAAATTATATTGACTTTGATTTTGCAATTTAATTTCCTTTTTCCCTTGGCTAGAATCGAATCGAAATGAATAGCGAAAATGAAAGCTAATTGGCAAGCAATTTAAAAGGAAACCCCCAAAGCTATCTTCAAGAATAGTAAATAATTTTATTTAGTAAAGCTTTCAGCACTCTCATCTTTTAATCATTCAAAATTTTATGTTCCACCCGGGCTCACATATGTGAAAATTCCCAGAAAGAAAAGCATACAACATACACGTTACGTTTTCATGGAAATTTATAGCAAAACGATTTGCTCAGCTTGTGCAACGGAACGCAAAATTTATGCAACACATAAACTGAAAACTGAATGCACAAAAATATGGGAAAATAAATAAATTTGAATGAAACTTGATGCAAATTTATATTTTGTATTTTCTGGAATATTTTTGCAATTATTCTGTTAAATCTGCAAGGGAGAGAGTGCTGTGATTGCAATAATGTCTGTGTATATTTATGCACTTAATGCAAAATCACAGCACACCCCCTAAAAACGAAACAATGAGTACAAATCGAAACAACTGTTTTAACGCCCTGCCCCCCCTCCGCGCCAACAGTAAATATTTTTGTTGAATTATGAAAATGTAAAATTGTGCATAAGTTATTTCGATCTAAAATGAATTTGTTTGTTCGGGATTTCCATTTGGGACAAAGCAAATGGAAAATGCATTGTGGAAAATGTTGAAAATATATGTGCAATATTTAGATGAATCAGTCAATTGTGCGAAATATTTACTTTAACCATTTATTTTGATTTATTTTTGCCTTTAACCATTTATTTTGATTTATTTTGGCTTTTAATTCGTGATAAATTAGGGAGTAGGAAATTTAAATGGAAATTATTAGAGCCGGGCATTGCATATTTTATGAATTTCTGTTATGTTTAAAAATTAACTGAATGGGCTTTAGGGTAAAAATATAATCAAAAGGTTTCTTGAACTTAAATACCTTTCATTATATTTATTTGTTTGTATTTACACTATTTATTTACAATTATTTTCCATTTTAATATCAAGTAATATTAACTTCCCTAATAACATTTCCTGTTCCATTTAAACTGCTTCCTAACACAGTTCATAAATCATATTCAAGCTTAGAATTTTGCATGCTTCATGAGCTCATGTTCCAGACTCCAGACTCCCGCATTTTCCTGCATTTTCCCTTCCCTTCCCCCGCGGAAAAACTATGCAGATGCAGACAACAATTTCATGCACTAGCCGCATGCCGAAATGGTTCTGGATCGAGTCGAGGGAAATATCTCCACTCCCTGTGTTCCTGCATAATAAAACAACAATCTGTCCAATAGGAAAAAGAATGCCATTTGGAAAATACCGAAACAGGTTGGCAGGACGCAGGGGTGGGGGGAGGCTAAAGTGGTGTGGGCGTGGCGGTGGAAAACCAACCATATTTCAACTACAAAATGCCAAAAGGTATTTTAAGTAGTTTCGAACTGATTCCGAGCGCCATAAATTCCTCAGCAGCGTCAGCCGTTGCCGTTGACTACGCGCGGTTTTCCTGCTTTTACTGCCTGCCATTGCACCTGCTTAGGAGCTCGGGATTTTAGCCATCAGACAGGACACACACAGCGCACAACACACGACTCGCACACACACACACTTTATCCCCGTCCTAACGACCATAAGTATATAGATATCTACAGGAATCCCAGTGGCACAAGGAGCCGTAGTCCACTCCTCCTGGAGGCCAGGACTCGGGCTGCATTGCATCCATCAGTTTGCATAAACAGGCTGCTGATGTTGCAACTACAGGAAGTACAGGGAAAGAAATTTAGCTACTTTCTGAGAGTCATTTGAAAGGAAAATGACATTCTTTTAGCTTAAAATATTTCGGACTGAACTCCTTTTTTTAATTGATTTTTAAATATTTTTATAACAAGCTACTGATGTTGAAACCACAGGCAGTACAGAAAGAAACATAGATTTAGGTATTTTCTTATTATAAGTTTAGCTTTTTATATTTCCTTTGTATTTAATAACAAATATGGCAGTTTTTCTCTCACTGTCCTGCCTGTCTGTGATTACATAAAAACGCATTTCTGGAGACTTTACCCGTGTCCCTGTACCTTCCTCATCGTCTGTGAGAGAGCAGAGGGACATGCAATTTCACCTTTGAGCAGGGGATTTGCACAACTCAACTGGAAGTCAGTTCCCTACTCCTTTTGCCAGACATTATCCCTGCAGCCTCCTGCTATCAGTGGAGTGTCCTAATGATTTGGTTTTGGTCAATTTAAAGACTCAGACCAAAAGGGGGCTTGAAAGGGAGCTCAGCTGGGTGAGATTTTGATTGGTCATAATAACTGGAAACATATTTACTTTAGGCATTCATTTACTTTTTCAAAGACCTTGAAGCTCTTTCAGGTCTTTAAATAGACATTAAAGTGCTCTTTTATCCCTGTCTTTTTTATCTGAATTTTCTTTCTTCCCCAGCTTAACCCAAACTCTTTTACCTTTTAAGCTCTCTATTTTGATATCTTCGGCAGTCCTTCTTTTTCCTTTCTTCGATTCCACATCTTAGTTTCAGCTTTATCTTGACCTCGCTCACATTTCTTGCACAATTGTCTGGCCGTAAAGTTTAAGCAGCTTTAAGCTGGCTCAGTTGCCAGGCAACCCGAGGGAGGGGAAAAGGGAAAACTCTGGGAAAACTCCAAGGGAAAACGCTGGCGAAATGGCCGAGGGCCTAAGCAAAGAGTGTGCAGCAGGAGCAGGAGCAGGAGCCACACCCACAGCAGAAATCAGGCGGCACGGACATGTTTGCATGCATAAATAGCAGAAAGGACATGGCCGGCAGAAAGGACGAGTGCGTGTATCCTCGGCTTGGGTTTCGGGCTGGGGAAGTATGTGCGAACGGACAGCAACAACGAGTTATGGTTATTAATTTTGCGTATGCAAAATGCAGCTAAAACCCAGGAAGGACGAACTTAAACGAGGAGAAGTGGCACAGGGCAGGGCAGGGCCGGAAAATCTGCTTTGGCAAAGTGTTGCTCACAGGATTTAGTCCTGGCAAAGTGTTTAAATTTATGAGACAGCCCAGGCAAGTTCTGCTGCGGTTAAGGGCTGGAATGTTTTGGTGAAAGTTCACACTTGGTTTGGGCCAAGGAAAAGTGAATTCAATGTTGGGAGAGGGGAAACCCAAAAGTATCCTTCATTTCCAAAGAAAATATTATACAAAATGAGAGGAATTTAATTAGATTTAACTCACCGTTAAATTATTATCCGCCAAATCCAAATGCTTTAGCGAAATGAGTCCCTCGAAGGCACTCACATCCAGCTCGCTCATCACATTGCCCCTCAGACTGAGGGCCAGCAGCTCCTTCAGGCCCTCGAAACTATCGTTCCGCACAAATTCCACCAGATTATCGGACATATCCAGGCTCTTGAGGGCGTGCAAATGCCAGAGATTACTCGCTGGGACGTCCAGCAATCGATTGTTCCGGAATACCAGCACCTCCAGCGTGGGCATGCCCCTGAAGGAGTTATCCTCCAGGCTCACAATATTATTATTCGTGAGATCCAGCTCCACCAGCGAGGCCAGATCACTGAGGGCCGTGGGATGCACCGTTTCGATCCTGTTAAAGCTGAGATCCAGCAGGAGCAGATTGGTCAGTCCCTTGAAGGCGTGCTTGTGCAGAGAACTGACCAAATTCCGACTCAAATTCAACGTTCTCAGCTCCGACTGGTACTCAAAGTTCTTGGAACCCAGCGTTTCGATTATATTCTGCGAGAGATCCAGGATCTCCAGCTTTACGTAGAAGGGCAGAGCGTAATCCAGGTTACGTATCCGATTAAGGGTGAGGTTGATGTACTTGGTCTCCGGATTCAGTTGGATGGGCACATCCTCCAAAGCGGCGTCCACGCACAAGGCTCTGCTGTTGGTCTCTCCTCCCAGGCACTGGCATTTCGAGGGGCAGAAGGCCAGCGAGTCCAGCGGAAGGAGCAGCAGCAGCAGGAGCAGGAGCAGCACTGGTATGGCTCCACTTAACCATGGCCTACTGCAGCG
The DNA here is from genome assembly GCA_008042635.1 of Drosophila nikananu. Lineage (NCBI taxonomy): Eukaryota > Metazoa > Arthropoda > Insecta > Diptera > Drosophilidae > Drosophila > Drosophila nikananu. The sequence continues at coordinate 12,371 of VNJV01008213.1, forward strand.
CCTTGTGGCAATGCCTGTGGTGCGGTCAGCCATTATGTGTGTGTTGGCTCCTAGCAGGTCCTTCCTTCAAGTCCTTCCTTGTTTGCTGCCCAGTTTGTGGTGCCAAAATGTTACCACCAATTCCTGTTGGACATCCCTGGGCTGCTGCTAAACGGAGGCGGCTCTGCAAGGATAAAATTGAGAAATTGGAATATCAAGTACATTTATTTGGAGGCTGTTTAAGTTAGTAACTCGTAAATTAATGGAAATGTTTGCTGCCAAAGTTAACAGCTGCTGCGAGTCAGAGATGTCTGATAATTATCCATAAATCGGTTGAGGTTTTAATTAATAATGCAATAAATTAAATATTGAATAATGATTAAAGGTAAAATGTAAATGAGACGGAAATGCAATGTATCCTTGCGGTTGTAAATGTTTTTTTGTGGAAATAATAATGATTACATTTATTCTTTATTTTTTAAAATGGCATTCAAGGATGCGGCTTGAAAAAAATGTATTTCGAAGCTTTTATAATAATAAAGTACTTGTAAATTATTAAATCAAACCATAGAAAAAATATTGTTAAGCAGGAAAGAAAACCTATTATAATTATTCACTTCGAATTAAGTAACTCTTCCTTTTTCAGCATTTCAAGTATCTTTAGATCTTTCCAGGCAAATTAGCGTATATTTTAATGAAGATACTTTTGCCATTTGAAAGGGGAATTTACTTAAAAGGACTCTCAACGACTGCCTCCTGCTTTTCGCACCCTTTTTGGGGTTCGGGGTTCAGGTACTGAAACCTATTCTTTCCTGCACTTTTTTTTGGCAAAACTTTCGGCGGCACTGCAAGATTTATGTGCATAAGTTGGTGGCTAATATTTCATAAAAGTCGAGACGCAGACAGAGCCAAAAACTGAAGCTGAGAAATGGAGAAATGGAGAAATGGAGAGAGAGTTAACTTTTTTTGTGCTGACAACTTTGCATTCGAAAGTTGCTGACTTCCCCCAGACAGGGCCAAGCGGGATAGAGGGGGGCCTAGGCCCAAGTCGGCTGCATTTTATGGTTTATAAGTTTTGCATAATGCAGTCAGTCGGACCGTCTAATAGTTATGGCCATGATGAGCTCTACCGCAAAAGGAATAATGACAGAAATAGAAATGGAATTCGGAAAAGGCTGAATATTCATGAAGAGCTCAGGAAAATTCGGAGAAATTGTAAACCAAAAATGGTAAAGAAAATTTAAATTATTTTTTGCTTACTTTTAAGTCCAATTAAAAAATATTTTTAAGTTTGGCATGATTACTAAAAATGTATTTTAAAGTTAACTTTAGAATTTGTAGAAAATTTAAACAAAAATAAGCCAAAAAAGTACCAATTTTTTTCTAGAAAATAAAAATTGTCAAAATCGTGAAAAATTTGCCAAAAATTAGAAATCGAGTTTTAAATGCAGAAATGTTCTTCATTAAAAACTAAGAAGAAAAAACCAAACCACACAGAAATCCGTTGAGTTTAAGCGAAATTAAGATCAAAAAACCATTTAAGGTGCTAGAGATTTTTGACACAAAAAAAGAACCCATATCTTTGTCTCCTTTACTGCGTTGCAAACTTCTAAATAAAATTATAATACTCTTCAAGGGTAAAAAATAACCCATTTTAGTAAACATTTAATTGCTAAATTTGAAAGGAAAATGCAACCCAGGAAAACTTCATTTATCCGATTTAGAGAAGCATACTTTTGGGCAGCCACAAAATCGAAATTTCCCTCTCTCTCTCGTCAGGAAAACCCCCTTCCTGAATCGCATTTAGCTGACTTAAATTACACATTTGCCCAGCGGCAACACTCAATTAAGTAATTAACAAATTACATAGGGAATGGAGGGGATAGAAGGGGGCACATTGCCATTTAAATCCACTTGCGAGTGTCTGTCTTTCGGGCTTTGATTTGCATACAAAGGAACACACACAGAAACACACACACACATACAGAGCAGACTTTAACCCCTCTTACACTGCGAACAATGGCCCTAACTAGCTGAAAAACAAATAATAAAAAGCAAAACGCAAACTTTTGAGGTTTCATAATGTCAACAAAGAGCGGAAAAGCACACACACAGAGCAAGGAGAAAGAGAGGGAAAATGAGGAAAAGAGAGGGATGGCGAGTTTCCTGTGGCTTTGGTTCATATTTTACGCTTCAATAAAATTGGTGAAAAAAGTCCCAGCCCCCCGTGCTCGCCCCTCCGCTGCGTTGGAAAAAAGTGAAAATTGTGAAAAATTCACTCCCGTGTGAATTATTAAGTTTCACATGGCAGTTGTTGTTTTCTTCCTTTTTGCACAAAAATATATATACGTTTGAGGATGTGTGTGTTGGTGTGTGCCTGTGTGTGTTTGTGTTTGTTTGCAAAAAGCACACAAAGTTTTTAATAAACTTTCGCACGCCAAGCGAACTCAACTTTGAACCCCCTCAAAAAAAATTAAGAGGGGAGCAAAAAGGAGCCACTGGCGGAGGCCTATAAGTGGCCAAGAGGGGGCTCACACACACACACACAAACACACACACAGTCATGATTTCATTGTGGCAAATATTTTGAAAGCAAACTTGGAGCAGTTGATTGTTGGCCCTGCTTTTTGGGGGCTTGTCAAAGGCCGCCAACAAGTCGAAAGTTTGCGGCCTGCACTTTTCGATGTTTGCCCCTTTGAGTGCCACAGCCAGGAGGCAGGGATCGAAGCGGGGCTGCTTTTAATAGGTTAATTAAATGAAAGCCAACTAGAACTTGGCTGGAGAAGTACACGAAAAAGTCAGGTAATAGATGTGGTAGCAGATATGGTAGATTTGATCCTAAAAAGTATGAAGAGTCTTTAGGGATAATTATGGTGTAAACATCGGGGGTATATTTATTTTTATATCTATGTAAGAACTAATACAAATATTGATCCTGGATAAACAATAGCATCTCAGATTCTTTAAAATAAAATACTTTTATTTTAAGGATGGAAAACAAATAAAATATATAAATCGTTGGTGAAAAAGGGTAATCATATTAAAAAGCGGTTGAAATTCTAGCAGGAAATTTTAAAGGAGCATAAACCTTGGATAGACCTGTGTACTTAAAAATATTTCAGAAGATATACCTCTCCTTAAAGTTTACAAGAACAAAACTTATGGATCTTTTGGATAAAATAAATCCCTTTAAGGATACCAAGAACAAAATCTACGTTGCATCGTTGGTGAAAAAAGTAAAAGTCAAAAGTTATACAGAAAATGCCTTGAATTTCAGGTAAAATATGTATCCAGGAACCATTTACATAATAGATTGAGGGATTGAGCCTATCCTTAAAAGGGTTTTGGCAGTCAAAAGAAAACCAACCATTAGCAAACTCCAAACTGTAAAGTTTACCAAAATAAAATTAAAACCTCCTTGTTTTTCAATTTCCCAATTTTAAGAGACCTGACAGTTCAAGAATATTTTTATATTTAATATACACTGCTTATTTTTCTCTCAAAGTCCCTTTTTCTTTTCAGAGCTTACAACTTTAAGCTGGCCATAATCTGGGATTTCCCCTTGCGGATTTTCTCATCTCATTTAGGCTTGTCTCCCTGGGCCCTGTCCTGTCCTGTTCCTGTTTCGCTGCCACTTCCGCCATATTCATTCGGTTTATGACTGCAGCTAAACCAAAAATCCAATCAACAAAGTTGTAGGTGCTTCCCAGGACACACACACACCGTGAAATTCCACCTCCTCTTCAGTTTTATAAGCTTCATTTAATTATATTGACATTGTTGGAGTCCGTATATATCTTCTTTTTTTTTGGGTTCAGGTGAGCTTGTTTTCTGGGAAAAAACGGAGCTCAAGCAGTGACACCCGAAACGAGGCGGTGCGGCATCCCCTTATCCCACGTTCCTCATTTGAACTTAAATGCCATAAAAATGGGAAAATAATGCCAGAGCGTGGAGCATAGAAGAGCGTTGGAGTTGGAGCCGAGCAACAAATGCTGATAATAGAAATAGCGACGAGTTTTTCCAAGGAAAAGCGCAGGAGGAAGCGCTGGAGGAAGGACTCTGCGCGCCACGCATAAAGTTTGCACATAAATTTTCCAGCAAAGAGAACCGCTGAGCATGCCATTGACTTTAAAGGCCACAAATGGCAATCGGGGGAATTGCCGGGGTCACAGGGGGACAGAATCTGAGGTGAGGTCAGGGTTCAGGGGCAGCAGAAGAACAGGGAAGCTGCGAAACTCGGGGAGCAATCAAAGGTGAAAAACTTTTGTGAACTATGCGAGGAGAGCGAGAGCACACAAAGTCAATATTAATATTCACTTAGGTGGCAGGCAGAGGGGTAGCTAGGGGGTAGGAGGGGGTAGAGGCTAGGGGGACTGACTGACAATGGCCAGGAAAAAAAAAGGCAAATGCCAAGCAAATTGAAAATGCGACGAAAAACGTGAGTTGCCGTCTTTGAAATGCTCTGGTAGCTTCCCTGCACTGAGGGAAAATATATGAGGGAGGGAACATTTTATGAAAATTAAAAGTTAAATAAATTATTATTTAATTCTTTAATTTAATTCTTGGTTTTGTGTAAATAAATACCTACTGAATATTTTGAAGGGAAATAATAAAACAATATTAAGAGGACTTATATGCAATCATAATTTTCTCCTAACCTTTGCTTGGCTTCGTTTGGTAAGAATCTGTTTTAAATTTATCTTTAATCATAGCAATTATTACTTTCATTATTACATAGAATATATATAATCTATCATAATAAAAAATAATGATAAAATTCATTAGGATGTATGACCTAATAAAGTTAAAAAATACTTATTCAAAACTTAGCTTTAACATTTTTCTACCACTGAAACTTATCTAAATATTTTAAAAATATTCTGTGCTAATTTTTTTAAACACAATTTAGTGTTAAATAATTTCTAAGACATTTTATTTGCTCCTTAATTTTTCCCAGTGCCTCAACGTGCCCGAGTGCGTTTATTTCTATCAAGATTAGCATTTGCTCCTCATCCACAGACTGCGGTGGGCCTCGGCCTCCACTCCGGCTCTCTGCTGGTCTTTTCCCAGCACCCCACTGCCTCCTGCAAACACACGCAAACACACACAGGGCGAAATGCAAAACAAAGAAATGAATTTCCAGATTTTGCACGCACAAATTGTCTCCGGCGCGGCGGCTGGCTGAGTGTTTCCCCGGCGTTTTCCCATCAAAGATGAATTGCTGTTGTCACCGCAGTGCACAGTGCACAGTGCAGTGCTGTGGCAACCGCTTTTCCTAGGCTTTTCTGGCAGCAGTTTCCATCCCACTTCACGCATAATTAATGCAATTGTGCTGCTTGGCAGCCAAATAAGAGTTTTGTTGTGTTTAGTTTTTCGGTCAGACTCTGGTGACAAAGTGAGTGGTCGTCCAAGTTAGTTCAATTAGTGGCTGCCAAGAAAAACTAAATAAAATCGAGGCAGAAATACAGCCAAAAAGATGTCCTGGCAAAGTAAAGTTTTGGCAGGAAAACAAAAACTATAAATAAAGGTTTTCGTGAATAAATAAATTAGGAGACTTAGGAGACTTTTAATATTTAAAATGATCTTTAATAATATTATATTCTAGTATTTAAACTTTTTAAATGATTTATTTTTTAAATTAATCTCTCAAAAAAATCTGTCAAATGAAGAAAACAAAAACGAAAAGAAAATCCATCAACTAAAACTGCAAATGCTGGCCTGGGAAAATGCCAAACTTTGCGCACATGTGATACACCACTCGCCTTTGGCCAAGAATTTTAATTTAATTTAACTTTTGTCCTCTTTTTTTTAACACTTTGCTTGATTTGCAACACAAATAAAAAAAATAAATAGAAAAGAAAAACGGAGAGAGGAGTCTCCAGCAACAGCAGGAAAATGGCTTAATAACCAAGAGACCCGAGGCAGTGCACACACATAGCATTATTCTGACTGAGTAGGGGGGAAAAAACTGCCTGCGTTTTCCCGAGCATTTTCTGCTTGTTCCCCCCCCTTTTTTTCCCCCTGCCTTTTCCACTGAATTTGCAGACGCCGTGGCAGACGCCAGACGAGACGCCATGCGGCAAAATAAAAACCAAAAATACAACAAAACACTCGACAGAGGTATTTAAAAATATATGTACATATATATGTTCCTTTATATATATATCTGTAGCTGTGTATATATCATCAGGAGAAGTAAGAGAAATAATGCGACAATTGCATTAAGTCGAGCTAGAAAAAAAGGAGTGAGGCTGCCAAATGAAATATTTTATCTTTATATGCAGTTCCTCTGCTGCTGCGGTGCACTAAATGTTTAAAATGGTTTAGAGATCCTTAACTCGTTTTTATTGTGCCATGTTATGGCCAGGATAAAGTTGAGTTAGTGGAGAGGGAAGTAGCAGAGGGAAAAAAAGGGCGAAGAGCTTAAGCCTCTGATGAAATAGGAGCCGTGGCTGCAGCACTCAAGACTGCAGAACTTTATGGCGGCACAGAGAGAGGAAGTTGAAAATAAAACTAGAGATTGGTAAAATTAGGAAAAAATAGAAAAAGAAACTGGAGGGGGATTTTAAAGAATCTAATTGCGAAGAAAAGAAACAGGGAATTTAAAGTTAATTAAGGAAAAGAAAAAAGGTCTTAGGCTAGCAAGTAAACCACGATTATATAAATATAAAAATCCCATAAATAAATCCCACTGCATTCCTAATAAATCAATGACATTTTCTCCATATAGTCACCTTGACTTCCCTGTGTGCTCCCTATATATATTTTCACTCTTAAATATTTAAGCCTTCACCACTAGAAATCGCTCATACGCCGCATTTGGCATTTTAAAATCGATATTTTTTCAGGGGGAAATTTATATGTCGGTGGCAGGAAAAAGAGTACAACGCACTTTGCGTTTTTTGGCTGCTGCCCCAAACACCAGGCAAAGAAAAAAAGAGCGGGAAATAAATGAGGCAGTTGGTATACAAAAAATAAAAAAAGGAAGCACGGCACACACAAAAAAAAGGCAAACTTTAGGCCACTGGCACAATAATTTGGCACGCAAACCTTTTTTTTTGTACACACACACACACCGAAATAAATAAAAAATGAAGTGAAATACATTTCGGGAGTCCAGAGTCCTTAGTTCAGAGTCCCTGAGTCCCGAGTCCCTAGCCCAGTGGTGTGCACATTAAAAAATGGCCAACGAGTCAACGAGGAAAGGCCCGAAACGGCAGAAAGTCCTTGTGGAAAAAGGAAACATATCCAGATATTTTTTGGGGTAGGTCCTAGGTCCCTTTCATAGTTTGCTTTGCGGATAAACATATAACAATTAGAGTCCTGCCTCGCTCGGCGTCTTTGTTTTGTTGGATTGCCCTCCTGGGAGGAGAGGTCTGCTCTTTGGGGTTACATATGGGAAGTTGCAGGTCCAGTTAAATATTTGAGTAGATTTCATATTTAATTCACTCCAAGGGAGTCCCTACTTCATGCTCTTTTTTTTCGGGTGAAGCACAGGACACGGGACTATGCAAATGAGCCTCACAATTTGGGTCAAAGTTCAGGGAGTGGGCGTGTCTCGGTTCTCGGGGCGGATATTTATGGGGGACCATATGTGCGGTGGAGTTGTACTCCAGATAATGTGAGTGGGTCAGGTCGGGGAAATATATAGCTCTGAGAAAAGAGAGCATATAGCCAGTCGGAAACACCCGAATTTAATGTGCCAGAAAATTAAGTTGTAAATGTGCAGAGACCCCAAAACTTTACCATTTTCTCTTTTGTTTTAAATCTTGCCCAACAGTTCCCTGTCACGAAACTATAAATTCCACATATTTTCAAAGGGTTAATATAAATTTAACCCCCCTCGGCCCCAGCCTCAATGCCAAATATGTTGTAAAAATTTTTACAGTCAACAAACAAACATAAATTAATTTAACAAATGAACAGAACCGAAGTGAAAAGAATCCCTGGAATTTAACCTGAGCCCATAAATTTTCTTTTCACCCTCCTCTCTGTCCTAAAATTTTCCGGCAAGAAAAACAAATGTTCATTAATATGCGAGACACATCTAGAGCAGGGCTCTTGGCAGGGGGGAAATGGTAGAGAAAATGAGGAAATAAAAAGGGACAAGGAATTTTTGGAAATTTATTAATTGGCAGCTAAATAAGCTGGGAGAATTAACATGTTCATAATTATATAAAAAAAGGAAAAAGGGCTGAGGAAAAAGTTGGGAAATTAAATTCTAGAAAAAAAGTGTTAATCTTTTCTTTAAAGAAAAATAAATTAAACAAAAGGAAACCAAACAAGATTCATGAAGTATTTACTTAAAAACTAATGGAACATTTAGGAAATAACCAAACATGACTTTTAAATAACTAAATAAAAGAAAAAGTATTGAAGAAATTCTAAAAATCTCTACGACAGCATTTAATGCCAGCTGTTGGCGCACAATTTCGGTCAAGTATTTTCCAGCCACGCCCCCACAAAGTGGGCGGAGTTTCCAGGAGGGCGGAGGAAGTGAAAGAAGGATCTGAATTCATTGCCTTTTAATTGCAGTTGGCAGCCAAAAACCACAGAGAGAGATTTTTCGGCACTCATCGATTTTCGGACGGCGTTTGACTCTCCTTTATTTCCCCAGCTTTTCTTTCAATTTTCCCTCACACACACACACACATTTATATATATAAATTCGATTGTTAATTGAATGGCGAGGGGGGCCAAGTTGAAAAATGGGCTTGCCTCCCGGCCACCTGTTGAGTTCAGTTTCACTGATTTATGGGGCTAAGAACTGGGCGACTTTTTCGAAAGGGAAAATCCTTCCCCAAAGAGTAGAGTTAATTTTGCTATGAAAGTGGAAATTTCTAAATGAAGAGTCTCCCTTTATTTATTTAAAAGCGGGTTACCCTTTTGAAAGACTGAATTTCCAGTCCTTATTTCTGGTAAAAATAAATCAAAAGCAAAATCAATGAAAATCAATGAACAGAGCCCCAAAAAAAAAAAAATGCTCACAGCAATTTATATTTATAACAGGGAAACGGCAGCCACAAAGAGGCTCCCGTGAAAATGGGAAAATGTTCGTGTAGGTTCCTTCCTTTCACACACGACGCCTATAATTGAATTATTTTTACGCATAAAATTTATTTATTCATGACGCTCTCGCATGTGGGATTCCCCCTTCGAACTGCAAAGGGGGAAGCACGTAAATGTAATTTAAATTTATTTAGTCAAAGCAGGAGAGGCATTGCCAGGGCAACACAGAAGTAATATATATATATACAATATTTATATACATTTACCGAATGCCAAAGGAAAATCGGCTTATTTCTCTGACACACTGAGCAAATACTTGTGGGGGTGTGTGGGTTTTTTATTTTAGAGAAATTCTTAGAGCGACTTGTTGCTCACTTTTTTGGCCCACATCCTCCTGACTTTGACATGGATTTAATTAAATTTTTGTCAAAACTTTCTCGCTAAGGAACTAGAAAGCAGCGGAAGTGGAGATAGAGAGATAGGGAAACCGTTGAGAGAGAGTTTCTGGGACCCTTAAAGCGTTTTAGCAGCTTTACATTGTTTGGACTTTTTTACTTTTACTTTTCCTTAACTTTCCCCCAGTCTCTCATTTCCCTATTTACCTTTCCGTTTTCCTCTTCCTCTGCATATTTTTTGTACGGAAATGGAAAGAGCTTTTGGCAAATTTCAGAGCTCCGTTCTGGCATTTCCGTGTTGCATTAAAGCCAGCAGCCACCCAGGGCCTTCTTTCTGGTCAGGAAATTTGATGAAAAACTTGTTTTAGCCCGGTGTGCCAGTCCTCAACAGGTGGACACGAGGGCCACAAAATTGGTTTTATATGGCATTTCCCGTCGAGTTGAGCCAGGATGGGATTGGTAATTGGAACTCACCTGGCTGCGGATGGGACTTCGGATGACGATGAAGTGTCCTCCAGTTAAGGAGTCTGTCTGTTCTGTCTGCTGCCTGGCTGCCTGCTGGCAATTAAAGCATCGTTCTGAAAGGAAAACATGGGAAAATCTAGGTCAGATGATATGGAAAAGCTGAGCTCAGACACAGTAAAAACTCAAGCCTTTTCCCCGCTTCCGGTACAGTTGCTTATGCAACTGATAACTCCGATAACTTTATCGATTGTTCTAGCCCGCATTCTGCATCCTTCTCTCTCTCACTCTTAAGTAACCAATTTGCTATGAACTTTCGGCCTGTCAGCAAAGTTTTCATCACTGTCGGCCGGGCTAACAACTTAACTTAACTCAGATTGGACAAGAAGTTGCTGTTGCACATGCAGCACATGCAACACGCTGTTGCACATCTCAAAAAATGCACGCATGCCTGACTTTTGCAGGGCTGCAAAGGCAGCAAAAGTGATGGGGAATAAAGTGTAAAGAAATATTTGAAAAGTAAATTCCGAATGTATACCTATATATTTTTGTATACAAAATTATTGTATGTTCTGAAAAGTACAATATTTCTTTCATATAAAAATACTCTTTATGAATAATAATGACAAATCAAGAGCAGTATTTACTTCTAATGAATATTAATATATATTCATATTTTCCAACCCTGTTTTCCACACTCTTCTACTAATAACCCCTTCCCTAAAGAGCACTCTAAAAGAAACGACCACAGCAAACAGGACACAATCGGGACACGAACTAATCGCCACATCAGAATGTCAGGTGGCATGTTATAGATTTCCCTGTGTGCCACCTGCAACACTTTTTGCACTAAGCAGCAGCAGCAGCAACATGGCGTACTCCTCCTCTACCTGACCTCTTGTCAGGAGGAAAACCTGGCTGGTTGCTTTGCTGTCAGCTGTCGGAAAAGTGTTTTGCCAAAGCAATGGGAGGTTTCCCTCCGCCCTTTTATATATTAATGAGGAGCATATTCTCGCTTTGCTGCCAAATCAGAGTTACGACATCTTCGCTGGCAGCGTCGAAGGCAGCGTGGCGTATACTTGATCTTGTTACACGCACAGCTAAATGTCAATTTATTTGCCACACTCGAAAACACTAAGCCGACAACATCCTTCTCTGTCTCTGCCTCGGCCTCCGCCTCCGCCTGTTTTGCCCTCCATTTGAGATGTAATCGATGAGCTCTGCGGTCCTTGACTGACTTCCAGGACCCGAGGACGCTGTCTGCCATGAATTCTCTTGGCAATTTGATTAAAACTCATTGCCGGCAATCGAATTATGCTGGAAATTTATGCGCTTGAGCGCAACTTTTTAACGATTTTAATCATAATTTATTCTAATTACGGGGGGATATGATTATAACGAGCGGGCAATTGAAAATGTAACCACTTAGAAGTTCGTTTTTGGGCATTGAAATGAGGCGGCTACTTAAAGGGGTTTTAGCTGAGAGGCCTTGAAAATGAGTAAAATGTGAATTTATATTATATTTTTGGGCTTTAAAATGATTTTTATAGGGGGTTTCAAAAGAATAATAAAAGTAAAATGGTTGTATACTTTTAAACTCTTTTTAACTGATTTAAAACCCCTTTTTATTTTATTAATATCAAAACTTTAATAAAGGTGCTTGGAATTCTATAAGAATATGTCAGAAACTTAGCTGGATAGATAGTTTAAAATACTTTCGGGCTTCTGCTTTTTTATTTTAAAATACCTAAATGTGGGTAAAAATCCTTAAGCTGCATTTGAGCATTTTGATTACTTTTCTTACATTTACTTACAGGAAAATGTGGTTGGAAAAATGGCCATAAAAGCCTTCCATTTACCACAATTCATTCCTTTATTTTCTAGCCTCTTCCTTATTTCTTTTACCTGTTTATAGACATATATATTTTTCAATTTAACTTGCCCTTTTCATTTGCTTTATGTGGTGCCCATTGTGTCTGCAGTTCAGGTGCATTTTACGCCCTGTTTATGACAGAGGAGGGGCTGGGTCCCAGACGCAAAGAAATCCCCGTAAATTGAAAACGAAAGTTGGAATGCAAACACAAACACACACAAAAGGGCAGCAGTAAGCGAGAAATATTATTTTTATGTAACCTTCTATTTTCCGAAGGCAAACCGCAGACGCGCGGTAGCCAGAGGAGGTCCTGTTTCCAGATATTTGCTTTTTCCTACCAATTCTCGTGCTGGTCACAGCTGACGGTGTGAGCCCGAAAGTCAATAATGCCGATAGACGGCAAATAAAAATTCCCTTTTATTTTTTGGCCCAGCTAACAGCACGTTTCGTTATTGTTTCGGAAGGACCCCGCAGACAAAAGGCGTCTAGGGTTTTATACGAAATGAATGCCAAAAGCAGCCACGCAGCAGAAATTCGGTGGCAAAAGGGCTCCCGCCTGGCCACCAGCCATCCTTTTGGCTATTAATAAAATGCCAATGATGGCTTAGAGTCCTTGTGAAAATCCTTTTTCGCCTGTCCACTCGGCAATTCACTCCTTTTCTGCTTTTTTTTTCTGCTGCTCTGGACTCTTACCAATCTCTCGCCTGGCTTTGACTTTGACTTTGACTCTGACTCGCTGGCATTGTGGCTTTGTTTTCATTTCAATGCCAGACACCGTTGCAGTTCCATTACGAGTGGGGAAGGCCAAAGCGGAAGCGGAAATCGCTGGACAACTAACAAGCAGCGGTAACAATTGGCGAGTCCCCCAGGCCAGAGTCCTCCTCCCTGCCCTCGAAAGTCAAAGTTAGCAGACGGATTGGATCCTCCCAGCTCTTTGATTGTTTGATGTCTCGTCTGCATTGTCCCTAGGATTCTTTGACTCTCTTTTTTTGTGTGATTTTCCAGCGACCAATTGGCAATTATTTTAGACAAATAATTGCCCGAGAAGGAGAAATTGTTTGGGGAACGTGGCTCAACTCCCAAAGCCAGTTAACTTTTGTGTCTCCCTAGGATAGGGGGAAGTCCCTCATGTTCCTAGATTTTAGCTACACTGGAAATTGAGTCTATTACAATTGGAAATGTAGATTGTTTTGTTTGGGAAATATAGAAGGAAACTTACCTCTAAAGAGATGTGTTCAGATTTTCTTATAAATTTGTATTTATTTTAAAGTTATAGCTTTTATTTAATGCAGAAATCTCGTTTTTCCATCTTCATAAACTACAAATTTAATGGAATCTTCTTATTCTTGTATGTAAAAGTCTTTTCTAAATCGTTTTTTGAATAAAGAAAGTGTACTTAGTATATAATCTTAGTTTTTAGAGTGATAACTATAGTTTTAAATGTACTTTACATATTGTAACTACCATATAAATTGGTAAAATAATGCACCAAGCTGCTTAGCTGGAGATTTCTTTCCCTCTGAAACTAATTAAACTTTAACCCTAGTAAAATAATAATATTTTCCAAGCCGGTAAGTTGAGAAACTGTCTCGCCGTCGACCAATTGGTGGGTAACCAAATACCTTGGTTAGGGGGAGTACCAGTAAGTGTTTGTTATGACGGAAGCCGCTCAACTTAACTCAAAGTTCAGTTCAATGTGGCAGCTAACTGGTTCCGAGACCGGGATCTTGGAACCCCCAGCCCCCGTTGGACATACGAGACACTTGAGAAAGAATCCGCTGCCGCTGCTGGTCTTGGGAAACCTAACACTCGGCGTGGGTGTGTAGTACTCGCACCCTAAGTACTCGGAGCTCTCTTTCCATATTTTCAGCTTCGTTTGTGGGTCATTTGTGCTGTGATTTAGTTGGGGAGGCCAGAAGCCGAAGCTAAGCGGATTTTAAATGCTGCTCAAGTGGTTTGCATGAGTTATGAATGGCTAATTGGCCGCAATGAAAGCTGCTGCTGCTGCTGCCGGGAATTAGGTGCCAGAAAGGGTGTTAATTATCAAGGAGATGTGCTGGACAATTGAATGGGATTATACAACTACTTATGCTTAATTAAGTTGGGTAAAACAGGTGTCTGAATTTGGTAAATACAGATTTAAGCGGGCTTAACAAAGATTAAATTCTAAGAGAAGCCCACTACCTACCATAAACCGACAACTAAAGACTACCTCCTTTGGCTACCTTCAAGAATTCTTTACTTGTATGTGGTATCTCTCCAAGATATATATTCAATCTGTGGCGTATGGGGGCATTGTGGATGCTGACAGTTGATTGAACACTTTTTGAAATGACAAAAACGCCCCCCGGGTGACATTTCTCAAAACACTTTACTGCGTCTGCACTCGGTTCGCTTTTCCGTCCGTCCGCGTCGTCGTCGTCGTCAGGGTTTTCCCTCAGGTTGCGTTAGGTGTTGCAACCTTGATTTACGAGTCAGTTTCGGGTGGGTTGAAGGTGGGCAAAAGGGTGGCGAATGGGAGGAGAATGCCATTTGCATAGCGTTGGGCCAAACGGAAAGGAGCCAGCGGCCAATCATTAAAACGTCGGCATGATGAGTTCGCCCCGTCTCCTGTTCAGAGTCCTCCGCGAATGTATCCCCAGGCTTCTCTCGCGGTTTTAAATTACCATTTTAATGTTGCCCAGTGCCGTTGATTGATGTGGTATGATGCTGATGCCGAGATGCCGATGCGGATACTGTTTTTCAGGGGCACCATCAGCAGCAGCAGCAGCGGCAGCAGTCAAAATGTAAATGCTTCCCCCACTCGCAGCCAAGTGAAGCGTTTTTCCTCCTAACAAGCTTTTGGCATTTTCGTCTACCGTTTTCGCCTTAAAGTCGTAAACCAAAGAAGGAAAAGATTCTTTTTAATGCTGACTATAAAATTAAGGTTTAGCTATATGAAAACGAGAAAACAGGTGAGGAAGGCTACCCATAATAGAGGCTCGACTTTGGGATACCTGGTAAAGAAAGGTTTAGGGGTTATTTATATTACAATTTTCTATATTTAATCTTCTTTTTGGCCTAAAAATTATATAAAACTTTAATTTAGAATGTAGGAATAAAAAGATCTTGATGCTAGGCAAATGTTTCTGCTGCTGAGCAACACCCATTTGGTTTTCTTTAATTATTTTCTGCTTCAAAACTAAGTTCAAATTACCTCGTTATCATCATAAAGTCTTTAGTTGATTTATTGACTTATGCATACAATCTTTTTATGATTGTCTATGTATACAATATATTTTTTATTGCCTATTACCCATCTATTACCATCTCTTTCACCTATTAACATATACTTGGGGACACTTCATTAGGGACTCTACTGCTCCTCGTTTCATTTGAGTTATGGGACTTTTCAGGCCCGCCCCCTTTTCAGCAGACACACGCCCACACACCCACACACATATTGAGAAACCTGGACTCTTCCCCCTCCTTGAAACTCCTCCTCCGGAATACTTTTCACCCGCTGATTGAGCACAAGTGCCTCGCTGACTGACAGACTGACACTTTGGGCTTTTAAATGCCTCAAAAATCCACTTATTTCGGATTGGCTTTTAAGCAGCTTCTGAGAGATGAAGAATCCGGCACCTCTGCTGCCACCCATCCCCGCGGAGAAGACTCTGTTAACGAGCTGTTAAAACAAGACAGAAGAAACTGAAGTTGTTGGAGCAGCTTTTGCGCCAGGAGGCTCCATATAAATAGTTTCATTAGCGCTTATCAATGGAGCAGAAGTCATAAAGGCAATTTCCTGTCTGAAAAACGGCTTTATTAAGGTTGTATAACTGCTAATGAGTAGTCTTCAGAGTTGAATAAATTAGGAAAGATGGAAATTGTAAGGTAATTGGTAAAATAAAAGTTGAAAATTGTTGTACACAAATCTAACAAGTCAAATTTCATTTATTTAAGATATTTCCCGCTATTTAAAGCTAAAATCTTGACAGAATATTCAATTTCTGAAGCATTTGGGTTGCCTCCTTAAGTGTCCCTTCACCTTTTCCAGGCCCCGTCACACATCACATGTGTCACCTTAAGGGGGAATTTATTTTCCAACTCAGACATTTCACGCCCTCAGGCAGCCGACAAACAAGCATAAAACTTGTCTCCTCTCATTTCACTCAAAAACCAGAGGGAGAAAATGTGTGGAAATAAAAAGAAAATAATTTTAATGGCGCCAAATACTTGTGGCAGTAAGCAGGAAAAGGTGGCAAGTTGACACTAAAAGGGAAGACGGCGGCCAAAATGCATTTCCTGAATAAGGAGTCACACCACACTTCCGTTTCGATTTCATGTGCGTAGGTGTGAAGTGAGTCTTTACCCTTTTTTCTTAGAGGAGGGAAAAGAAGGAAACTCCTTGCATATAAGGCAACCCCCTTTTAAGGAAAAAGTGCACAAGTGGCGATGTCTTTTCATATTTCTGTTGGCGTTGACATGATTGCTTATAAATGCAATTTTATATATATCATATCAATCCCCGACTGAAGGAGAAAAACATGGAGGCAGCCCTCCGACAATTGGGGGGAACTCCCACCGAGCTGGGAGGTTATTGCTTTTGATGATTATTATTACAAACAGATTTCTGTATGCCGCGAAAGTGAATGCACTTTTTGAATGTCACAACGCCCAAGGATGTGCCTTGACTGGGTTTTTTATTGAATAAACATTGGATTTTTGCCAGCGGGAAATGGGTTCGAAGTGAGTTTTATATAAGGTTTAAAATATACGGTATATAATGGTTTAAAAAAGTAGTAGCTTATATATATAATATATTGCTCAACTAAAAATAACAAATAAAATTAAATATTCTCTTATAGAAAGTCTTTTAAACCTTTAAATGCTTTGAAATTGCGCGTTATAAATTTTTTCTCTTCTGAACAATAAGTTAACAGAACTTTGTGAGCAAAAAACAGGCTTGAATAAATTATTAATAATTTCACTAACTGAAATTACCAAATTTCCCTGAAAGCCTCTCAACGACTTAAAGCAGAAAATCGTTAAAGCTTTTAGAGTAAGCTGGAAAATCAGCTTATACTTGGATAATTGTATTTTCAGCAGAAAATGCTTTCCACCTTTAAAAAGAATTTTTGAAATTTCCGCTTCTTAAAATGCTTCCCTTCTTAAAGTTTGTAGTAAATTCTCCACCAGCTAAGATGAAACGCCTTAGCCTGTGAAATGCTAATGACCCACATAAGTCATTAACTTGGCCCCCGATAAACGTTAAATAAACGTTGGAAAAAACGACGTAGCGCGGGAATTTCCGCAACGAAAAAGCAGAAAAGAAAATTCCCAGGGAAGCGAGGGCAAAGCACGGTTAGCAGCATCATAAACTTTTCACAGGACATCATCATCATCATCAGCAGCAGCAGACAGACACATGCCGCCCCCTTTTCCGGGGGCTGCCTGTCAGTTGCTCGTCAAATTGCGTGCCGCCTGCAGGAAATTAAATAATTTTGTGTAATGAAAAAACAGACCAACGTTAATGTTAATGCATTTCCCAAAAAGAAAACCGAAAAAACAAAAGCAAACACTTAAAATGATTGTTGTGGGCGGGGTGTGTGTGTGTGTGAAATGTATGCCAATATATTTGCCACGCCCTCCTAACAAAAAAAATGGCACATAAAACAAAAAAATTATAGCATAAATTCTCAGTCGGAATTTCATTGCAAAAATGTGCGCACATTTTCCAATTGAAATGCCGAACACGCAAAAGCGAAAATTTCACAGCTTCTCCCATTTCGCTCGTCGTCGCTGTTACCTGATGTACGGACATGCATGTGTACATACATATATCCCTGTATATAAACATAGGTGGATCTGATGTTACATATTTGATTTATGAGCCACAACATTTTGCACTTGTTCTCGCTATTATTCTTATTGTTATTGCCAATGGGCGCAGAGACAGCAGAATAAACAAATAAAAAACAAAAATGGGGGTTTATTTTGGTAGTAAATGTAGGATTAAATGGAGAGGCGTTTTGGGAAGGGAAAATAAGTAAAAGGAATAAAGAATAAAATACATGTTTTCTTAGTCTACAGTGGAGTAAAAGAAACAGGTTTTTAAAAAAAAAAAAATTTATTTTGAAGCATTAGGACATTAGGACAATGTTCCAAGTAAACTCTTCCTAAAAATGTTCATAAAAAATGCTAAATTGATTTACTTCACTTTCTTAAATATATTTTAATAAGTTTTTGGGACTTGCTTTTATAAGAAATCCCGAATTTCTATCCAAACCTTAACAAAATCCCCATAAACCTTATTTTACCTCTCAAATATATTTCAACTATCACAACTGAAAATAAACTTATGATAAATAAATGTAAGTTCCATTTATCATTTATATTCCTTAAAAATGTTAGCCTATTTTTATTCCAGGGCGCTGCATCCGTTTTGCAGGCGAATATTTGCTGTTCAAATTAATTTTGACA